>JARDYH010000003.1:222763881-223008881 GCA_029215795.1 Anniella stebbinsi
ATATCATTTTGGAAAGCAGCTATTAAATATTTGATTAGCGAACTTTTCCCATTAGCTGTGCTTCCTCCTTCCTTTGCCTCTTTATATTTCTTGCAATATTTGTCAATGTATCTGTGATTTGATGTGTTTACTTTCTTCTCTTGAGCCTCTTCATCAGTGTGGACGGAAGTGAAGACAGAGAGCAAACAACACATAGGTTGTGCCTGAGCACCTACAGCTTTTTTTAGCCTGGGAAATATGCCCCAAGGGGTGTTCCTTTGGTTTCCATGCACATTCTTCTGAAAACTAAGTCCAGGCTGTATCTTCCAGAGTAAAGTAAGCTGTAGATTTACTTGGGCTAGCAAATGACAAGACCCACTCAGAGGAAGCAGCCTCTGAAATGTCCACCCTGATCCCAGGGCTTCATCAGTTCTTCAACACCTCAGTTTCAAGCCTTGTCTATAAGTGTCTCCAGCAAGCAATAGGCATTGTTTTTGTGTCCAGCGGAAAATATGTTAAAAGGTAACTCCTGGTCCCAAATTGTAGTGATTAGTCAGTTCTTAGGAATGAATAGAAAATCAAAATCTATTATCTGCTCTGAGTCTTCCGTCATGATTAAAGCCTTGTCCATAATAGTCAGCAAGAAGTAACAGGCTTCCAAGATAAACAACAAGAAGTCTTATGGCATGCTGAAAACTAACAAATTTATTATAGCATAATAAGCTTTCATGGATGCACTCCACTTCATCAGATGCATGAAATGTTATCCAAGTGGATACCCCTTTCTCCCCCACCCCGTCTCTCTCTCACACACACACACACATGGTGGTGGAATCGTAAGCAGTGAGGTCAGTGGGAATTGAAATGCTGAAAGTACAACCCAACGTAAAAATATAATACTAAGTGAAGGACACAATTCTATACAGGGGGGAAAAAGTCCTACAACTCTCAGCTGGAGTTTCTGTCTCAACATGCATAGGATTGCTCCCTAAACAAGTGAAATCACTACTCTTCAAATTTAAAGATATCTCACGTGAGCCACACTTTTCAGATCACACTATATCACATAACATGATTTAAAAACAAGCCTTTATTTGATCTGAACAGTGTGTTATACTGTGGATAAATTGGCTCAGCATGTCTATTGGAAAAAAATGTGATAAGAAGCAATACTCAAGTATCTCCAGTAAGAAAATCTACAGTGGCATTAGTCTATAATGGTTTAAAGCCATTTGGCACAGAACATATTACAATATCACAGTAGGGTGTGAATGGAAGGGTTTTTTGTTTTCCTGCTACCTGGGTGTTATAAGCCATTTACTTGGCTCTGCACTTGCATTCATTATCTTCTTCATTTATGCTTTATCCAATTTTCCAATATAGCTTAATAGTTATAAAATCTGTCTCTACAATTTAATCCTGAACTAATTAAAGTGTATAAATATTTGTATTTATGCTTCCATCTTTTATTGCTAAATCAGTATGTTCTGTCAGTTTCTCTCCCCCCCTACTTTTTTATACCGCTAGTTAGTCTCTTGATTTAAAGCGTTATTTTCTTCTCTCTTGATAACCAACATTTCACTTTGTGTTCTAATGGAAGCATAAAATGTGCCTTGACTCAACTAATATGGAAATATAGATTGAAGATATATTTATTGGATGCGTGTGTGTGTGCATGTATATAGTACTCTAAGCATTGTACAAATATTGATACTTGAGGAATTGGATCTTTGCAAATCCTGGTGTGAACTGACCTGATTTGCACCACCCAGATTAAGGTGCTGATCAGGACGTAATTATGTTTCAGATTTCACAGCTCTCTGAATTTCTGATGCACTTCTCAGGTTAAAGACAAAAACAGAAAACAGTTACATGCTGAAACACATTTAAAAATGTGTATTTTAGGATCAAATACATTTAGATATGCATATTTTGCAATCAAATATATTCAGAAATGCATATTTTGCAAGAAAAGACATTTAAAATGATGGGTATTTAAATACAATTTTTCAAACATATTTTTTATCTTATTTTAATTGCAGATGAAGGCAGAAATGAGACTGAATGGGCATACGAATGAACGTGTTTCATCGGAGAGAGATGGGAAGTAGAGCCATTCCATCATTTTTGCTAAAAGACCAGCTCCATTGTTCTCCTCTCTCCTATAACTATCACTTGACAGCAGTGATTCCACCAGGCTGAAGCAGAGGGAGAGATGGGAAGCAGCCAGGCCACCCCATCAGTTCTGCTGAGAGACCAGCTTCTTCTGGCTCCGCCTCTCGCAGAACTGCTTCCATTCCAGCTGGTCATCATAAGATGTGACATATTTGTTTGCTTTTACTCCTCTTCCCCCCTCATCCCTCCTTCCCCTCTCTTTTGTGTAATGTCTTTTAGAAAGTCTGCCTGCAGGCTGAAATGATGTGGAGTCATTGGCAAGATGTGGGGTGGGGGAGGCACTTTAGGAGGGGCACACTTACACTGAATCATATACTCCCCCAGACCACAGCCCTACCCTGCTGATGGCACAATTTTACACCACCCCAGTCCTTCTCACTGATTTCAATGGGAGGGGAATAATACTAACAAAAATAGCCACCACCACGCATTGATGACAGCCACAACAGAGTACACCATGTGATGTAACTCAGCACCCAATCACAGTACAGCAGCATATGAGCCCTGTACAAGGAACCCATAACCCTTAGGTGGCACACGCTTAGCGTTCACAATGAAGAACTTCAGTGATGGGAGAAAGGACAATTTGCACACAAAGGGAGCACTTTGCCTGGCCTCACAGGACAAATGAGAAGTTGAGCACAATGCTAAACTTCTCCATGTTGAACTCGAGCAGGTGCCTTGCCTTGGGGCTCCAGACAGAAACACCCAACACTGAATTCCTTCCTTCCTTCTTAAACACCTCTGGAACTCCCTTCGTTCTGGTAGTGGAGTTAAAGTAGAACATATCGAGCTTGTATCATCCTTCATATGACATCAAACTGAGAGGCAATTAAACCATACAACTGCACTAAAAAACAGTTAAAATGCCTGGGCAAATAATGTCTTGACCTCAGTCTGACTCCAGTCTACCTTCCCTAGGGAGGGTATTCCAAAGCTAAGGCACCATCACCAAAAAGGCCTCTTTCTTTATACAAACACAATACACTTCACCAACTGAGGGTACCTAGAGATGGGGCTCCTCTGAAGGGACTTTTGGCCAGGAAGTTGTAGGTAGGGATAATTCCCCCCCCCCCAGTATGACCTGGTTTCAGTCAACCTCAGGATGGGCCTTTGATGGGGGGTGTTGGCAAAGAGCTCGATGGGCTCAGGGACTGGGGTCCCCTCTACAAGGATTCGCTTTTGCGCATTTACATCTAATACCTCTGCACGAGAGTCGGCGAAGCGCATTAACGGATGACCAAAATGCGCTTTACAAGTAGTTAATGCGCATAAGCGCTTGTTCACATAGTCAAAAATGCGCTTTAACGTCCGGAGCAAAATAAAACTCGCAATTTAACGCGCATTCGATAATGCGCATAATCGGAGAGATAATGCGCCTCTACGCCCGATTTACTCTCCGTTCTTGTAGAGGTAAATTTTTGAAAGCGCCTTGAAAGAGCTTTAAACCTCTCTTGTAGAGGCAGCCTGGGGCTCCTCCTCTCTCTGCTTACTCAAGTGTCCTAGACTGTGAAGGGGGAGGCCTCTCAGGGTGCACAAGTGGAATGGCTGCTGCTGCCAGGGAGAGATTGGGGGTGGAAGGAGAGGAGGAATGGGGATGATGAAGTATTATGAGGGAGGGGTGATGGGCATTGAAGCCTGTTGGGATACTACCAAGCAAGGCTAGCCTATCAGGAAATACAGGGAAGGTCACATGCATAGCCATGGGGAAGGGCTGGGCCAGAGGGGCTGGTTGTCAATGCAGGGACCATGCTATTGGCCCATGCAGCATTCCTCCTGATTGGCTATTGAGTCTGAGTGGAGCAGGGGGGTCCATTTCCTAGTGTAGGGTTGTACCTTAGATTAGCCTGGGTGTCCATCTACAAGAATTCGGCTTTATGCCTGTTCCTCCGATTATGCGCATCTTCTCGGAAGTGCTTTATCGTAAATGCTTGTATGCAGGAGGTAATTGAGCACTCAACAGGTGACCTTACCGGTTGTTTCAAATGCGTTTTACAGGTAGTTTATGTGGAGAATCGCTTGTTCACATAGGCAAAATGCGCTTTAATGGCCGGAGCAAAATAAAACTCGCTATTTAACGCGCATTCGATAATGCGCATAATCGGAAAGAAAACGCGCCTCTACGCCCAATTTGCGCTCCATTCTTGTAGAGGTAAATTTTTTAATGCGCCTTGAAAGAGCTTTAAATGCCTCTTGTAGAGGCAGCCTGGGACACCGCATGTTAAACATAAGCTGTACCACCTGGCTAGGTCTCCTCTGCAGCTGCTGTGCTCCTGGCATCTATGGCTGGGTCTTGATGCTGGGGAGTGGGGCGGGGAACAAATGCCCCATGATGTGTCTATTGCTGTGGTTTCTTTTTTCTCTGACATGACTTAGGGTGGGGAGGAATTTGTTTCGTTTGCACTTTCAAACCAATACGAAAACCAAATTCAGTTTTCCTTAAAAATGTGCACTTCTCCAAATGTTGCAATGTTCTCCTGTCAAAAATGAATTAGGGGAATGTGCCCACTAAGATGTGTTGATTAGTGAAAATAACATTAGAATGCAGTTTATGAGAAAATTGCTTGTAAAAATGGTATATATTAGGCAGACTTGCATAAAAATGCCTGTAAATAGGCGAATGAACACAAAAATGCATACAAATTTTCATGTGAACTGTCAAAAGAAATTCTCAACATTTGAGATAAAGCCAACTTTAGATTGAAAAAAATGAGAAACTGAAATTTATAGATTTGTTTATCCCTAGGCATGATTGTTTTAGCCTATCTCAATAAAAATTGCTTGGGTGGGGTGGGGGAGTTGTTCTATCAACATGCACATATGTATCCATCAGTAATGTAAAGGGAGAAAAACAATGTATGAACTAAATGGACTGAAAGCCGTGATGAACTACAAGTATCAAATTCTGCAAAATTCAGGATTGTTAACTGGAGTAACAGATTCCTAATGAATTCATTCTTAGTAGAAACATTACTGGTCAGGTTACAGTGCAATCCTATACCAGTCTACTCAGAAAGAAGTTCCATTGAATTAAATGAGGATTACTTCCATGTACATGGATATATGATCACAGAATCTGAACAGGGGAGATATTCAGAAGAGAAAAAGAAATCAGAAGCACCCCTACTTTAATCCAACCAGAATGAACTACATTATTTTGTCTAAATTAGCAATCAGACCATGTCATCACAATTGCCCTGCTATAGCCAATAATAGAATGTTAAGTAAATATAATCAACATTTCTTTTTGGGGGAACTGCAGGAATGGTGTTCAAAATGCTTCCTTTGTATTTCAGAAAAATGGTTGCAATGAACACAATGACCAGGTCACTGCTCATATACTAAAGATGGCCATCTTCTATCTTCTAGTTTCTCAACTCTCAGAGCAGAATACTGCATGCTAAAACCTATCAGATCTTCAGGTGCAAAGAGTAGAAACTCTGAAAGGTTCATTCTCTGAAAATAATTTCATAAGGGGAGAAGAAAAGAGGTCTCCGGCTTCGGTATCACAGAGAAGAAGAATCCAATTGTTTTATATTGTAGAGAATTTGGTATAAATCTTCACCTTGGTCACTGTGCCATTTTATTTTACTGTAACTATCATTGCTTTTACTATAGTATGTTTTATAGAGCACTTCAACGCCCATTTTATAGGCTCTTTTGTTAAACACTCATATCGATGCAGCAGGGAAAGACATACATTTTTTACCAGTTATTCTCCATTCTTCTGCCATGCTATGAAAGCATTTTACTATGTTATTCATTCTACTACCTGGAATGATTCTGGGTCTTTATAGCACATTTTACATTTGTTCCCCTCTTTTGTGGTATGGTCCTTGAAAACTGTAACAAAAATGTCTAAAACATTATGACTTATGCAAGTGAGATTCCCATATGGTGGGAATGTGTAAGAAAATCTGATCACAGTTGGCCACTGTTTTCTCCTTCTCTCCCCACACCCCCAGTTCCCAGTCAACTGTAGCCCATCCTTTTGGCCATGCTAGCAGGATGCTCTTTGCTAGGCATGCAGGGCCTTTGTGATGTCAGCAGCCATCACACTCATACACTCATACACATCCTAAGCTCAGACCTCTTTGACCCTTTCTTTAGGTCTTGCCACAGGATAGCAAGGTTGGGGTTGTGGCAGAGCCCCAAGACCACTGCCTAACTGTGCTATAATTTCCACTTTCACAGAGTATCCAAGAATGTTCAATGTTTTTAATCTTTGTAAACCGCCCAGAGAGCTTTGGCTATGGGGCGGTATATGAATGTAATAAATAAAATAAAATAAAAATACAGAAGGCTAGATAAATAGGCTTTCAGAGATCTGGTTACTTGGATGTTGGATTTTTCCATTTATTTATTTTTATCCCAGTGGCACCCTTTGAGTTGGATTGGCCGTATCTGCAGATTGTGAATGCATTATTTGCTTAAATCTTAGGGAAATATTTCTCGTGTGTGTGTGTGTGTGTGTGTGTGAGTGATATCTAATGCAATCATATACATACCTACTCAGAATTCCTATTGAGTTCAAACTGAGTTAACTGGAAATGCCAGGGATTAAACATGGGACCATCTACCTGCACAACATATGCTCTAAGATCAAGCCACTGCCCCTACAAAATCTGTGTTTATGGGGGAGAAATGCATTTGGTTCACTTGTTAATGTGAACGTACCTAATTTCACACTTTAGAACTAATATGTGAACCAACACTGAGATATCCTTCGAGATATGCACTTCTCCGAATTTTGCAATCGTGTTGTCCAATCAAATAATATGTACAGAGATGTGTATATTAGGGGAAGTCCACACAAAAATGTTTATACTAGTGAAAATAATGTTCAAAACACTTCATCGTAGGAAAATTGTTTGCAAAAAGAGGGTAGGGTGGAGAAAAATTGTGTACAAAAATGCATGTATTAAGAGAAATGCATACAAAATACATACGAAGTTTTAGGCAAACATTTTGCTCAAGGTTTGGGATGAACTGAACTTAAGGTTAGAAAAATCAGAAGCTTGGGAGAAACCAAAAGTGACAGATCCACCCATCTGTAATTGAAATCCTTTTATGGTCAGGGATATGGCTACCTCAGGACTGAGCACGCCATTGGTGATTTTAAAACAAAACAAAAACATGACTAACGGTGGTACTGATTATTTTATGTTCTGTCTTGTTTATGTCTTATATAAAGCTGTGAAAATGATACTTTATCCAGCCCAGTAATCAAATTAATTGTGAACCACCAAGGGTCGGGAAAATGGCAAAAGTTTAGAGATTGTTACATGAGTTTAAAGTGGTGCTAGATCACATCAAATGCATTTGTTCAGCTTTGTGAAGGAATCCAAACCTTTATACTTCAGGTCACAAGCCAATTGCTAACTGAGTGGGTTAGGAAAAAATATCTTCCAAGTTATTGTGTAATGATGTTCGGAGACAAGGTTCCAATATTTTTCTACAATAAGTTCCAGTTCAACCTTTGCCTTGAGCTGTAGAACTTCTTAAATGAAACAGGTGGCATTGCCAATAGAAAATTATACTTTTTATTTATTATTTACAATGGAAGTACCTTCCCCTTCGACATGTTGGTTCTACATGGTTTCCGAGTGACCTTTTAAACACTTTTACCAAGTGTTAATAACAGCAAAGGTGAACTGGTTTGGTATAATTAGGCCTTAAGGGAATTCTTCTGTAATAGAGTAAAAGTAAATAACTTCCAGGGCAGAAATCAACATCTTTAAGTTGCAACCTACTTACAATTCTTGGAAGTTGAATGTAAAGGGATCTAGTGAATTCAAACATTCCTTGAAACCTGACTCTCAAATCAGTGATGATGGTTGTGATTGGTAGAAAGATCGTTTTAAATTTGAATCATTGTTTGCCATGAGAAAAAAAGCATCTCTGAGGTATGCATAAGAGCTTGTGTGTGCAAACTGGGTTTCTCTGTGCCTTTAAAACTGTAATAGCCATTCCTCATCCTATGTCATAGGCCATAACTGATGTTGCCCCATGAAAAATACTGCTAAGTACATAAGAAGAGCCATGCTGGATCAGACCAAGGGTCCATCTAGTCCAGCACTCTGTTCACACAGTGGCCAACCAGCTGTTGAACAGGGACCCACAAGCAGGACATGGTACAACAGCACCCTCCCTCCCATGTACCCCAGTAACTGGTGTATATAGTCTTACTGCCTCTGATCCTGGAGGTAGCACATAGCCATTAGGATTAGTTGCCATTGATAGCCTTCTTCTCCAGGATAGCCTTCTCCTCCAGGTATTTATCCAACCTCCTTTTAAAGCCATCCAAGATGCCGAACAACTGAGGAATTTCTAGAACAGAGCTGGACAACTCATGGCACTCCAGATGTATTGGCCTATAATCCCCATCAGCCCTAGCCAGCACAGCCAATAGTGAGGGATGGTGGGAGTTGTAGGCCAAACATCTGGAGGGTTACAAATTGCCCATCCCTGTTGGGGAAACCAAAAGTATTTTCAATAAGACTTATGAAAGATGTGTTTGTGTCTGTTCACTAGGGATGTGCGGCTTGTGTATAATCTGTTCCATCTATGTTTCATGGATTGTGCAGTGTCATTTGTTCCAGCATCCTTTCACAGACAGATTCGATTTATTTTGTCATGCAAAATAAAAATAAAAAATGCAACTAATTCCATAAGAAAGTTTGCAACAATTTATGTTAGTATGTAAAGTTTATCATATTGTCCCCCATTCCATTCGATTTTTCCAGAAGTATATTTTCCAGCATGGCATATGACTCAACAGAAACTTGCTTATTTTCCTGTGAATGACTTTGCATGAATTTCTGGAAAGTAAAAATAAATAAATAAATCCAGAAGTCTGCGGGCTACGTGCGGCCTAGGGAGGCCAGTCTGCAGCAGATTCTTTAGGTCGGATTCTTAGAACTCCAAACTCATTTTAATCCATCTTAAATTTCTCCAGCATCCCTAGAGTTCACATATGCACACTTGCATATCACATGACTTGCAGTCATTCAGGCACTTATTCTAGGCTCATATACTAAGATCTGAGTACCAGAGTAGAAAACAGTGTAGGCAAATATATTACACACAAACACACACACACACCACTGCAGATGTTGGTTTTTCATCCTCCAAATACAAGGACATGTGAGGCAGTAAGATTTTCAAGAAAGGGAAGGGAGCTACATGATGAAGAAAGTAATCATAAAAAAAAATAGTGCTCACTTTAAAATACATTTTCTACAGTTACCGAGTTGGAATCTTTATCTAGGAATGGCAAATAGGTAAATAATTTGAGAAAAATGTGGTTTGTAAAAAGAAAGCTCAGGTACTGTGGAACTAAAGAACATATCTCCTTTCCAAGAAGGCAGAATTTCCCTACTATTGCAATACTCCGATTGATAGTTAAAGCTGGATTTTCCAATATTTCCCCTTCAATGTAGGAATAAGAACAATCTCCCAATCCTATATTTTTCTGTGGGTTCTCACTGTGCCTCCATATCTGTCATGAAATCTTGTATGGACGATTGATAGGGGCTAAGTACATTGTGTCTCATTCTCCCAGCAGCAGCAGAGCAAATAATATCCAACCTTTTTTGGGGAATATTGCAACCTTGTCTGCAATTTTCAGGGAGGAGGCAGGGTTGCAGATAGCTAGTTAATACATGGGAATTTGGGGCACAGCTAGCCTTAGGTTCTTTATTGTAACCCCAAATTTAAAGGTGGGCCAATTTGGCCCACCTCAACTCATCTCTGGTTCAGGATCAGATTAGACCACCTTGGCCAGAAGCAGACAAAGAGTTTCAGGCTGATTCGGCCTGATGGTCAGCTGCTGTCTTCAGCCTGCCCATCTGTGGGACTTACCTGAAGCCTCTGCTTGCATCGGCAGGCCACTTGTCCTGCAGGAGTGCCATTCTGGCCTGCCATAGATCTACTGTTGTAAACTATAGTGACCAAAAATGGCCTTTTCTGGCCACAGTAGAAGCTCTCATGGAGGATAGGAGGCTTATCGGTGTGAGCAGGTAAGTCGTGCAGGCAAGGGGAAATCAGTTTGCTGGGTTTGGGGGTGAGTGGGAGGGGAAGGGGCAAGCAGGAGGGGAGGGGAGTCCTATGGACTCCTGGTTGGCTTCGCACCCTGGTTGGCTTTGTGTTCTCTCTCTCTTTTTCTCTTTCTCTGCCTTCCTCCATTGCTGGGAGCACATGCACTTATTCTTTCTCCTGCCAGTGTTGTAGAACACAAAGAAATTAACTGAATAAACTGTTCTCTGAACAGTTGCATTTGTATATACAAGAAACTGAATGAACCATTTTACTTTTCTTCAGTGAAGAAGAGTATGGGCCTTTAAACAAAACCTGTGATAGTCTTGTGTGGATGTGGGACTGGTAAACTCTCATTCTGTTCTGCCTTTTTTTCTCTGCTAGCTGCCTTTCTAACAGGAGGCAGCAATGCCAAATAAACCCATTAAACTTAAGAGCCATATACTCAAACCTACTGGCCCAACTGCTGGCCCTCTCTCCTCACAGACCTCAGCAAAAAATAAATAAATAAAAATATTACAGCAAATTGTAAGAGATGTAGCTATTTAATATATTATCAGTACTTTGAAAGAAAGAAAAACATACCCAAAATTCTGAAGTCCAGAACAATATGTGATCCTAAATTCAACCATTTTTTCAATGAAACCACTGTACATGAATCCTAGAGGTGGACATTTTCATTGGCATGACGCCTCTGTCATGCCTATGATCCTGACATTTCAGTGGCTTCTGAAACGTCAGTGGTTTTGTGCTCAATCAGAGTGGGATGTGAAATACAGTGGCCCCAATCCAGCAAAAGTTAATTGTGACTAAGTCCAAGTGGATCAACGGGGCTTGAACAAGTTACAACTAAGAGCCACTCTGCTGCTTTCAATGAGATACACGGCACAAACTGTTGCAAGTTTCTTTAGAAGTAAGCCCTGTTATGTTCAATGGTGCTTTCTTCCAGATATATATGACTAAGAAATGATGTTGTGAAGTTGTGTGTCATAACTACCTTTTCCAGGATTGTGCTCACATGCACACAAAGCGAGTTCCAATTCTCTTAATCTGAAAGCATTGGAACTCTAGATTATGTCAGTCAGGGTTGGGCAACTTGTGGCCCTCCAGATGTTTTGGCTAATGATTCCCATCTGCTCCAGCCAGCATAACCAGTGGAGGTCCACAAGCTTTCCACTCCTGATATAGGAAGTAGGTTATACCTGATCCCAAGTACCCATGCAATCAGCAGAAACTGTTGGCTTCGATTTTGGTGGGCTATGTATCAATTCCAGGAGTTATCCAAGGCTCTGAATTCTGCCCCCCTAAATAGGTTCAGCACCTTAGATAGTTCTTTTAGAGTTCTGTTTGGTTAGAGTCACATCCCCACCAAAATCAGAGCCAACAGCCTCCAGTGCCTGCAAGTTTTTGCAAGTATCCCTGAGGTCTTTTTCTCCTTCCCCACCTGGCCTTACACTTCTGGCTGATGAAAAATGGTCTTAAAACCAACCCAGGAAGGCATTTGCAGGATGGATTTGGGTGGGGGCAGAGCAAAGGTTATGCACCTCCCTCCCACCTCCCTAGTCTTCCCTGCAAATGCCTCCTGCCTCCCCATTAGCAGTATGAGAGAAACATGGAGCCTCCAATCCCAAACATACCCTGTAGTGTGTACACTCCTAAGTATCTAACTTCAGGTGGGTGAAGCCCATGCTTTCCAATGACAGACCTCAGTACATTGTTTCAGTGAGGGGATTAGCATGGCCCAGTTTTACAGAGCCAGAAGAACTCCAGAGAATGATTGTTTTCTGATATGCTTGAATTGTACTAAGTTTGACATTTTCTGTTAGTTGCTTGCCGTTCCAATGTCAGGTTGTTTTGCTTTGGCATTGTTTGTTCTGTCCCAATGCTGTTGTGTTAAAGGTGTGCTATCAAGCTCTGGAAAATGAAGTTTGCTCTCCTGTTGCTTTCTTCAGCAATTCAATCAAGAACCAGAGAACTTTCAAAGGATGGGAAATATGGCTGGCTGAGCCATTAGGCTTACCTCTGATTAAAGGGATATACTATCCCATTCTTCTTGTTGTTGTTTACAGTGATAACCTTTTCTTAAAGCTGGGTTGAATTTGTCCAAGTGATTGGAGAGGAACAGTGGGTAACAAGAACATATACATAAGGCTTACAGTTTTCATGCAAATGTCTCCTAAGCTATGTAATTATGGCTGGATGCTTATGCGATACATTAAGTCGGATTTATCCCTGGCTGAATGTTTCCATGAGTAATAGGGGACTCTGCTTTTCAAGGCAGAATGACATTCAATATTACATTGCACACATAGTTTTCCATCTCCCTGAGTGGAAGTATGACCCAGCGGGCAGCTGCCAAGGACACTGGAGAGACTCATGGCAGTTTTGTGATTTTTGTCCACCAAATAGACATGTTGGGTTGAGGAGAGCAGACGAGGATCAGACAGGCAGTCCTAGCTTGTAAAATCAGCACCAGTTCCCTAAAAAAATTTTTTTAACCTCATTTGCTTGAAGACTCAAGGCTCTTTCATCCAGCCAATGATAGAACTCAGACTTTTGTCAGCTGCAATGTAATTGCCAGCTGCTTCATCATTCTCTACCAGGGGTAGGCAACTTGGTGCCTAGCAATCTCAGAATTTTTTTTTTTTAAAAAACTTTCCAGAATTTTACACAAGTTTAGTTGTAAAAAATATGTGAACTAGAATAAAAAGCACCATCTGAAAATATGCATTTCCCCTATAGGCTATAGCATGAAAATGCTCATGAGGTGCACAAGTGACGATCTGTGAAACACAGATGGAATGAATTGTACAAAATCTGTACATCACTACTGGTGCCTTCCAGAGGTTTTGGACAACAACACTTACAAACTGAGTTTAGCAAAACAATCTAATCAAAAGCATGTGGAGAGTACCAGGTTGCCTACCCTTATGCTACATCATCTGGCAGTGGCTCTGCAGGGTTTCAGGCAGAGTCTTTCCAGCCTTACCTGGAGACACCAAGGATTGGAACAAGAATTTTGTTTCCATGTGTTTAACAGCAGAACCTCCCCCAGTTACTGAGTGTATTTTGTGGGCAAAGCTCACGTACTCACAAGCTTGCAATTGCATTAGCAAAATTAGGACTTTAGAAAAATGACCACTTTAAAAATGTGCATTTTGGAAAATAAATAGGCATTTTCCCACTTTAGTCAGAGGGGAAAATACACATTTGGGTGCATGCTTTAAAAATGTGCAGCTACATATACACTTTCCCTGTTTGAACAACAACAAAAATTCACAATTGGGAATGGAAACAAGGCAGACTGAGTTTCAAGATCTAATGCAGAAAACCTTGATAAGCTCAACCTTGATAAGTTCTCATCACTAAATTTGGGACTTTTGCATGCTAACTATGTGCTCTTACCACAGAGCTACAGCCCTTCTCCACCTGAAATGAAAACCTACAGTGCATCCTAGCCTGATAGCTACCATGATGATGGAAGAAGTGTGCCAGTGCCCTGCCCATCAAAGGCCATCATACAACCATCATTATCTAGCTCTGGTCCAGCAACATCAACTGGCCATCAGTGATCATGACCAAGCAATCCAGTTAAATAATGGATGGCTGAATCTTCTTTGGATGCATCACAACAGCATTTCTGTTACAATGTCAGAAGCTGAAATGAAAACTATTAGATTCATTTAACTTGCCAAAATCTCCTGTGTGAACTCCAAAGATTCACCTGAGTTAGGAAGTGGGGTGTTTGAAGTGGAAAGAAATAAAGTAAAATAACACACATACTCCTGCAAGGGGTAATTACCTGGCCTCCAAGATTTGATTAAGTATATCAAAATGAGCCAGCCAGCTTTCTCTCAGTCTCTTCCCTTCAGTGGGAGGTAATGAAATTTAATTAGTGAGAGGAGGCAGCTTTCACACTTAAGAAGAGGGCTGGAGAGAAAACTGGGACATGTATGTATTGAGAGAATAATGCTACAGTACATAATAGTTCTTATTAAAACCAAGTTAATAGACAGAGATGTTTGGCCTCTGCTCTCCATTGCAGGGCTTTTAAAAAATAAATAAAAGGCTTGAAAAATGAGCTAGAGCAAATATAGTTTCGTTATTAATAGTAGGAGGCTTAGTTCTGCTAGGTTTGAAGGCACAAGTATAATTCTCCTGCTTTACAGCCATGCGAATCCTGCCAAAAGCAAACTGTAATAGGCTCGCCAAGTTTTTTTTTCATTAGAACTAAGTTTAGATGGATTCACAAGCCCCAGTGTTCAAAGAAGTTTTGCTTGGGATTTTAACTCTGCATTCTCAGTCTTGAATATCACCAAACCCCTGCCAGCTTAAGGCACAACTACTGTGGGCAAGGTTCAACTCCCTCTTCATGAAGTGGGAAGGAACCCTGGGTACACTTCTACAAGGGCCAGCTGAACTGAAAACTCAACCCTTTAAATTCAATTTGTATCATTTAACTATTAGATCCAAACAAAAGGGGAACACAACCAGGTTGAAGGGAGTGCATCAAAAAATCTTCATTCATCTGAAAGGAAAGGTAAGTTTCTAGCCTTTGTGACTGAATACATGTGAGAGGAGCCAACGTACCAACAGACTGTTCACCCAGCAAAGGTCTTGGAGGGGACTGCCAACTACCTCTCTTCCTTGTTCAGCAGTTGCAGCCACATGTCTCCAGCTGGGATTTCCCCCTCTTCCTGAGCAGAACTTTGCTCCTGAGAAGATCCTTCTTCTTGAGTAGAACCTGGTGAGAGCTTCTGGTGGTCAGGGGGTCACTCCACAATGACTCTGAGTCTGCTATTGGGCATGCTACTGCTCCAAAGAGCTGTGGGACAGGGGAGAAGAGTCAGGAACCAAGGCAGGGATCAGGGTGAGGTCAAGGGGGTTCTTTGGGACATCCCTGTAATGGGACTCCTCAGGCTGCCCATCTTCTGTGGGAATGGTTTTGCTGTGGAATCCTAGTCCCCTTCCTCCACTTCCTTCAAAGAGGTATCTCCTGATGTCGGGGTGGCAAGGAGTCTAACACCACTTCTTGGACTTTTCCCTCTAGCATTAGATTGGATACAAGTCTATGAACGTTTTGAAGTGCCACCTGGTGGTGATGGGCCACTGGCTTCATTTGCTAATTATGGTTTGTGATTCCCAATCCCATTTCCCCAATGCTACCCAGCCATATCATTCCACCACCAGACTCCTTCCATAATACAATAAAGCCATGGATGTCACCCACCTAGGTAGTTGAATTTCCATATGATCTCTTATTCAGTCCCTAGATTTTGTCTCCATTATACATTATAGAATGCTATCATTTTTCTTTCTTTCAATATAAGTAGTGAGAGAATACTGCTTTTCAATTGACTGTACAGAATCTTTCCCAGTAGCATAAGCTTCCGGGGTTGGGACCAGTTGCTTAGAATTGTTAATCTCTGAACTAAGGACCCACTGCAGCCCTCCAAATTTGTGGCTGCTTAGAATTGTATTCAGGTTCAGTTTACAAGTCAGGAGTCTGAGTCACGAAAATAAAGCAAGCAATTTCCCCCTTACAAAATTCAAATCAAATCTGGTGTGTGTGTGTGTGTGTGTGTACTCACAAGTTCACACTCCAACTGACCTTTCTGGTTGATTGACATGAAGTCTTGATTATTCTGTATATGCGTTACTTGTCCATTGACTGACACTTTATGATAAAGAAAATGAGCTCTAGATTCCACACGCAAGGAAAGAGGGGGGAAATATCCTTTCCTCTCCTTCTACCCCCTAAAATGTTCTTGTCTTTCTGGGGAAAACTCAGATAAGTCTGGATAAATGCAATTTTTGGACTTTGTAGCGGATCTCACCCTTCCTTTCCCCAACCATTGCTATTGGCTCAAAAAATATCCCAGCCATACTGGAATATTTCAATCATTTTCTAAAATAACCCCAAATAACCCCTTGAATCTCATTTTTAATAATTTCTCAGGAGAGAAAAAAGTATGAACATAATGTTATGCTGTATTGACATCTCTTCAGAATGTCAATGTGTGTCTAGGTGGTATATGGAATATTCAAAATACTTTTCTCCTTAACAGTTTTTCATCACTTATGAGAGGAGCAGAGAAGGATGAACTGAATTGTCGCAAGTTTCTACTTCCCAAAAAAATGTACTGCTGCAATTCTAAATAATTCCTTGAGGATAGCTTTTGAAGTCGAGGGGAATGTTCCCTTTTCCTTCTTTATTCCTTAACACCAACAAAGCTGGCTTCAAAGGCTGGGGGTGGGGTGGGGAGGAACCTTGCTTGTTGAGATAAGACCTTTTCATATGTTCAGTGAGCATGGGAAAGATGAGAAATCGGGATAGCAACCACTCTTCCCCATGCCTGTACATTCATCTGAAGGTGTCATTAGAGGCTAGATGTGTTCAGGTTGTTTCCATATCATTTCTCTATGCTTGTACCAACAGGGTTAACCCCTAGTTCAATAATAGACATGGAGCCTATAGCTTAGGATGGGTAAGAATTTCATTTGGTTCAATTTTTGTATAAGAACTTACTAAAATTCGCCAGCACTTTTTCATGAACTGGATGGAAAGAATGTGAGATATTATTATTATTATTATTATTATTATTATTATTTAAAAATGGATCTGGGAGAAAGCAAAACTAAGAGGAATTTATGCAGGCAGAAGTCTATGAATGTTTAGCTGTTATATGTCTGGGTTTCAAACGTACACATCAGTTGCATGAATCTTTGAAATGTACACATTCTTCTACCATTGATTAAAACGTATATGTTTTCATGCACATTTTTCAAGTGTGTGAATACTGTCAAATGTATTTGCGGGGGGGGGGGGGGATTCTACAAATGTCACTGCAAGCTCAGAAATGTAAGGATTTTGACTGCAGATTGTGTTCAAGTCCATTTTTGGTCCAGGAGGGTCAAGTGGGTAAATCCTGATAAAAAAATGAACTGATAATGATAATACTTCCCTAGACAGACTAATAACTAATAATACTTCCCTAGACAGACTCCTCCTCTTTAATGGCCAAATGGAAGGCATGTACAATATGGTCTTCTCCATGCTAGGAATAGTTATACTTAAAGAATTTGACAAATACAGATGGGGGAGCATCTTTGTTCAGTTCATGGTATGATTAAGCACTTACCAAAATGTGCAAATGTATTCATAACTGGACAGAAACAACTTGAGATTTAAACAAATGAATGTGGAAGAAAGCAAAACTGACCAGTTCACCCATTCTTACTTCCAGAATGCCCTACTTCCACCCCGCAAAATGGTGGATAATATTCAGAGCAAATCTGCAGAAGCCTTCTTTTGCTCAGTGGATGAGATAAGAAAATCTCAGAACATTTCCCCAGAAAAATGTATTCTGAAAAATGTCAGTTCAGCTGTACTTCAGATCTTCAGCTGAAGGCATGAAGTATGTCAGAAATGGTCACAGTAGAGACGTTCCTGATCCTTCCTTCTCATGTTACACTGAACATTAAAAAAAAGAAGCACTGCCCGAATCCCAATCCTTAGCAAAAGCAGGGTGGATATCTCGTATTAAACTATTCTGAATTTTCCACCTTAATGGTATCTATGTCTGTGATTCAAGCATGAACTCCTAGGTCAGTCAAGGATGCATCCCAAACAAAAGATGACAAGCTTCTACTTTTACTACATGCTAAAAATCTGGAAACCTTGACAGGATCTACACTACTGCTTTATAACTGTATTGAAGTGCACTGACAACTGTTGGGGCCTGGGATGCATTCCATATACTGTTTTCAAACCATTTGCAAAGAGTTATATCCTACTTGGTGTAGATCAGGCCCTTGTCTTCTTGATCCAGGAGCTGACTTCATGCTGGATGAAGTTACTATCTCAAGGCATAACTAGAACACCTGGCCCATTTTGGCTAAAACATAGTTGAGCATGTAATATATTCTTATCTTGGTAGCTCACCTGTGGAATTAAATGTGGTAGCTGAAATCTTTAGCTAGTGGAACTCCACAGTCTGAATCCAAGTTGTTTGAAAGAGCAACACCATTGAACATTAGGCAAGCATTCACCTTCTTTGGCTGGAACAAAATATGAAGCAAAGAAAATGGGCCTGCTGGCAGATTTATACAAGCAGAAAGAACAAAGTACATTTGAAAAGAAAAGGGACAAAATGAATATGATCCTTCACAATTCACTACCTTATCTAGACTGTGCAATGTAAGGTTTCAGTACAAAGGAATAACAAGTCAGAACAGCCTACACTGAGAAGTTTAGAAATGAGAATAAAACTGGGGCTGTGTTTCTGGCTGGTTTTGGTTGGACAGAGGTATTCATTCAGCTGAAAAGGCTTCATGACACTGGGCGTAATTGAATGTACTACTCTCATTGAATGGTGATGAAGTTTTTATTCACTTAAGGAGATATATATGCATTGTTTTCTTCCCTATGGATGGCAGCTACGTGAAATGTAGTTCCTGTTCAAGGGGGCTTTAAAAGACCTGATTTTAAGTTAAAGTTTAGAATGGTGAAAAGACCAATTTGCACACAGAATTAGTGCTAAGGTATTGAACAGCAACAACAAAAAAAGGGGGGAGGGAAGAAATTGAATTTGCATTTGAACACCGCATACTAAACTATCTTCTAAACTCAAGAGCAGTTTTAAGGATGTAAAAAGGCTCTAGAATCATTTTTTACATTACTAGTGCCTTGAAAACTGTTTGAAGGGAACCACTCAGAAAAAAGCAACATATATGTGTCCTTGTAATTTCTCAAATCCATTTCCTCATGCAGTCACCTCCATAAGACATCATACGAAAGGAGCATACTTACAGCCATTTGGGTGCTTTCCTGAACTGCAGCAAAATATATGTAAAGGAAGGTAAAAGTAGATGTAGCTCCTAACAAAAACTATGCACACAGTTTGAATGTCATTGTGGATAAAGCAAATCACATGCTTACATTTTATGTTTTGATACCATCACACATGTTTGAAAGCTGCAGATTGTGGTGCAATTAGGGGTATGTGACACTGGGAATTATGTTTAAATCCAACATGATTCCTCAGCATTTCCATTCTAGTAAGTGGTAGCAGACTGTAGTGGATTCCCACACCCACCCACCCCTATTCCGGAAATGTTCTGTGCATTATTTATTTATTTACTTTGGATTCTGCCATTTACACAATTTGTAATTTCTGCAAATTACAATTTGTTCAATTTGAGAGGGAGGAGTCTTGAGATTTGCACAAATAGTGTTCTATTTTTTTTTTAAAGTGTTGGCGATCTGGTGCAAGTGTGCATGAACACAAGTCTGCCTGTCTACTATATAGCTCCAGAAAGATATATTCCCCTCTTATAACATGGGTCTGTTAAGCTAAATGAAGTAATCTGTGGACAGGATGAAACTGACAAGAAGGGAATGTGTCTCATTTGGGCTACATAGCAAAGAAGTGTACTTGCAATCATACATACTTGTGCAAGATCACCAATAAAAACATATTTTAAGTTATGATACCTTTTCCACAAATTTCAAGATCCCCAGGGGGAAAATGCTCAAATTGCCACCATTAAACAACAACAACAACAACAACAACAACAAAAACAGAATCTGTGTATTGGCTTAACTTGTTATAGACTGAGTCGACACTAGCAAGTGGGGTGGGTGGGAATGGAATGGAATCTGCAGGACCGGATCGGAAAAGCTCATAGAGTTTTCAAAAGTCCATTGAGTTTTCACCCCCCCCCCGAATTATCACACATCCCTAAGCACAAAACATTAAATAATCAAATAATGGGATGGTGCCCATTAAGACTGGTAGTGTGAAGGGGAGACTGGTCAATTGTAGGTAGAGCCAAAGCCAATAATAAGCAGGGCCAATTAGTTCTGGTTTTGTCCTCATCCTCTTCCCTTGCAATTATGCTAAGACAGGGATGGGGAACTTCAGGTCTGGGTGCCGAATCCGGCCCTCCTGGGGTTCAATCCAAATCTGTACATCCCTAGTTGGAAGGCAGAGCAGGGTATGCCAAACAGCAAGCCCTGCAACCCTTAGGTTAACCTGCTGCCCTCACAGGTGGTGGAGAATGTGGATTTGCAAAGCAAAATGCGGATTTGATGTCGCATTTGCCCATGAGCGCCCCCGGACCATTCTTATGTACCATTTGTACCGCTGCGTCGAATGATGCATACCGGATGGAACATAATTGTTCTGGTATTGCATCATTGACTGATTTGCCTTTGGGAGAAGACAAATTGTGAATAAACCTGAACTCCCCCGGCATGTTCTTTGGTACGATGCCCAAAGGAGAGACCCGCAAATTAGGAATCGGCGGGACCGCAAATGGTCCAACTACCCTGCCTGCTTCGACCTCCTTATCTATCTTTTCCCTCACCAATTGTTCCATGAGAGCAACTGATTTCTGATTCCTAGTCGATGAGGGCACCCTGGGGCCCTCAAACGGAATACGAAAGCCTTCCAAAAAACCTTTCTTCAGATAGTCAGCATCCTTTTTACGTGGATACTGACTTAATAGCCTAAGAAGGGGGTCAATTTTGATTGGGCTGGGGCCCTTTAGGAGGCAGCTGTTGCCCGCCTGGTTTTCTACCTCCTTGGCTCTATCTCCCAAAACCTCTCCTGCCTTTTGCTTTGAAACAATTTGTGGTGGGGTGTGGTCCATTGCAGATGGGGCATTTGTGCCTGTATTTGCACTGCGGTCGTGCACATGACCCCCTAAAACTAAATTCCCAACAGGGCAAGTGGGATTGAACCCCCTGCCCCGCGCTCCCTTTTGTCGAGGAGGTGGGCTGCACTTTGGCCAATATATGGCCACTGTCTGACCTCTCACCGAAATTCAGCCTGGCTGGCATCATAAATTGAAGCCATAGGTCGTGGTCCTTCGTGTCCCATCTCAATGAGTGGTCGAATGCCGATCTCATATGAAATGATTCATCATATGCTAAACAGGCACCCCCTTTGTACTCTGTATATGCTCTATAGATCATATCCAAGTACTTGGTTAAGATATAGCATCTCTCTGGGAATCGCTGCTGCATGATGCCCATATTAATCAAGAAACCCGGAAGCCAATTGGCCCAGGTTCTAGCGACTTTTTTCTTCCTATTACGTTCGTAATCCTTGTCCCCGGGTTTTTCCTTTTCCTTGCTCTCTGATTCCCGAAAAAGCAAAGAAAAGACATCAACGAATTCACCCCGTAGGATTTTTTTCTCTTGTGGCGGGTAGCAAATGGAAACCTAAAGGGGTTGCCGTACTACCAGTTGGGATGGCATTCTGATCTACACCCACATACGGGTCCTTGCTGTTTCATGATCTAGCCACGACTCCGGTATTAACAATGCCTGCAGGCCCTTGCCATACTGAAGCGCATGCTGCAGCCACCGCTGAGGATTGTGTGGCCGGCGCAGCGGCTGGCTGAACAGGGAGGATACTGGCTGGCACTGCACTGTTAGTGGACTCCTGTACCGGGCCTCCAGTGTGTGACTGAGGAGGTGGTAGTGCATTAAGAACCCACGCAGCTACAGGGGAGGCTGCATCCTGAGCAACCACCTGTCTGCCTGACTCCTGAGCCTGAACCACCCCTGTAGTGGGGCCTGACAATGCCGGACTGCCCAGTGCGCTAGACGAGGTGCTTGGACTAGATGGAATTCCTGTAGGTAATGGGTGCATTGCCCCTCCCCCCTGAAGGAAACCGCCTGAGCTTGGCGCTGCATGCCAGCCTGAACCCAACCACCATGGAAACCAATTCCAGGGGTTTGCCCCCCCCCCAAGTTTGTAATGTTGGCAATCGTCTCACCTTGCAGCTGCAGTGACAGATGACCCTGCGGGATAAGAACAGCAACCAATACTGACATCGCCCCACCCTGCAGAATCGGAATGGGAGCAGCTGGGCTAACATCCTGGCTTGACTGATAGAAGTCACTCGCAGGCGCTGGTGCTTCGTTAGTAGATGAGGCCTCTATCGCCTCCAACCTTGCTGAAACTGAAGACCATAAACTATCATGTTTTTGTTTCCTTGTAAAAGGACGTTGCTTTGACCTAGCTGGATCTACAGGTGGATCGGGTGTCGCCATTCCACGATCTTTCTCCACAGCTTGCAATCTCGCTAAGATGGCTGCAATCTCGGGGCTGTCCTCTTCCTCCAAGGAGGACTCCCTTCTGGCCCTCGGGCGTTTCGCTGGGGTGATTGGCGCCCGGCCCTTCCCCTTTTTTCCCCCAACCCCTTTTTTGGGTGGCATTATGAATGGGCGAAATAAGTTAATGATATAAGATGAAGTGTTTAGAACAGTTTTTAAAGTATTAATTTATTCACTTTTTTGGGAGCCTTTTGTATTAAGATTTAGATGCCTTTTTTAAAAAAAGAAAAAGAAAAGGTATGTTGTTTAGTAACCATTTGCGAGAGGCAATGGTACAAGGAAAACAAAGAAACAAAAAATACAGCACTGTCTGTTGTTGAATTCCAAGTAGGAAGGTGCATGCCGTTTAATAATAATAATGATGATGATAATAATAATAATAATAATAATAACTTGTTTTTCTATAGTTTGTGTGTTTATCTGTTAAAATGTCATACTTCTTATATCTTTGTGACTGTCTTTAATGTATTCTCATTTTTAGTCCAACAAGTATGATTTCCCCCATGTTTATGTTGTTTTTGTTATCTCCCCTGGCTCCCCCTCCCAACATGCATTGT
Organism: Anniella stebbinsi; assembly: GCA_029215795.1. NCBI lineage: Eukaryota > Metazoa > Chordata > Lepidosauria > Squamata > Anniellidae > Anniella > Anniella stebbinsi. The sequence continues at coordinate 222,786,760 of JARDYH010000003.1, forward strand.
GCTGGCAGTCCATGATTATTTCTCAGTCTGAAATGCAACAGTGTGACAATTTAAATAACAAAAAGCTTTAATCTAAATAATGACACATTTTGTAGCATCATCAGCCTTTTGTTCACAATATTTTAAAGAAGGATACTTTCTTTTTTTAAAAAACAAAAGAATACGAAGAAGAAAGATTGTGATAGATGCCACAATGGATTGCAAAGATGAGAGAGAACACAATGCTTCTTGATTTTTGTCTGTGAAAACTGGGGGAGAAAATTAACTCATTGCAGCCAAAGTATAGGCAATATAGTTTCCCTAGCATCAAAATGTGATCAAAACTTCCTCTGACCTGAATCTGCACAATCTCACATGTTAGTTCATACAGTTCTTGACATGGAGCAGCTGTGAGTGCCTCAGGGGTTTGCCTTCAAAGGAGCACTTTGCATGTTTGCAGGTACATTGCTGCCTGAATTATCCTTCAGGACTCCACAGAACACATATCACAAACAGGACAAGAAATGTGTCAGATCAGAGGATCTTCATAGGCTTACAAGGGCAGCTTTGAAGATGAGGAAGCTAGTATCACATATAGCTAAAAGACTAACATGAAAGATCCACAAAATACTCCAACACACAGAGAGCTGTTTCTGGTGCCATATTTAGGAATAAGCCAAGCAAGACATGGTTTAGGGCCTCATATCATGAGGGGTCTCTAAATACTTTGGAGATAACTAAGGTTTATTATAATTGAAATCACTGTGGTTTAATAACTTTTCATATCCACCACCAAAATTCTGAACCCTGACCTCTCCATCTCAATCCACACCCAATCCCATCACCTTCCTTTCAGGACTGCTGGACTACTCGTATCGTGCACAGGTTGCTTAGTGTCAAGGCTCCTTCTGTGTCTTGGACCCCTTGAGCAACATTTTAAGGGTCTCTTGCCTTCTTAAGAGTCCCACCTTCCTTCTTTTACATCCCCCTTCTCAGTTATGTGGGGTATAAGTTGTAGACATGGGGTTAGTAGCACACCAGACACTTGAGGTTTAACACAACAGTTAAACTGTATATTTAAACAACCAAATTACATATAAAGATATTTAGTCAATAGAGCAAGGAGATAAAGGGATTAAAAGAAAATAAAAGTTGCAAAACTCAAGTTTCCTACCCTAGCTGCTCTTAGGCTTTTCCAACTACTTCCTCCTCATGCTCTTGCCTTTTCCTGCTGTCCCACTGGCTGGCTTTTTATTCTCTTTTTATATCCCTTTCTCCCAAAACAGAAAGCACTGTTTCAACCTTGAACAATTAATCTTAACTGGACAACTGAAATGACTCCTCTAAGGCATATCCCCTCTCAACAGAAATACCCCAGGCATCTAAGGCCTATTTATTCACCATCTCAGCCATCACCAACGAAGCAGTTCACCTGAATATGCCCTGTAAGTCACAAGTCTGTAATTCTACAATGGCTATTGTAAATAATATTACATTTAGCAAATAGTGTCGTGGAATGTCTCTGGTTGGACTAGCAAATTAGCTGATAAAGAATTCATAGGCTACTTACAACAATTTCTGATTATCCTCCTCCAAGAGACATGGGTGGAGAAAAGTTGTAACATCCGGCTGCAGGGCTATAGCACCTTTGCAACTAATGCAGTGAGGAGGCATAAGATGGGAAGAAGTTGTGGGGGGAGGGGGCTGGGAATTCTGGTGGCAGCAGACATGGAGAATATATGCCAAATGGAGAGTACCCAACCCCATGATGGGATATTAACTTTGAGGTTAACCCTCAAAAATGGGAGGTATATTTTTTGTGTAAATGTTTATGTTTTCCAGAAAATAATATGAAGAACTCGGCCGAGATTTGGTCAGCCTTGGAATTGGTGTTAGAGGAGATAAATCTACAGCGGGGAAATGGCTTTGTCATTTTGGGTGGAGATCTAAACGCGCGGCTAGGGCAGAATAATGACGAGTTGGTAAAACAGGTGAACATTCCAATAGATGATCTCTTCTTCACGAAGAGGTACTCTCAGGACAAGACAATCAATAGGAATGGAAAGAATCTTGCCATATTAGCGTATAAATTCCTCCTACAAATTTTAAATGGCAGTGCAGTGGACGAGTCCACTGGACTTTACACATATCTCTCCCCAAGAGGGGGGAGTGTGGTAGATTATTTCCTGATCTCCTCTTCTTGCTGGCCAATTGATAATCTTCTGTGGAAGAGCGACTGGAAAGCAATCACTTTCCCATTAAGATAGAAATACAACTGGCCGTAGATTCGGTGTTAGATAAGAGATCTTACCCATTGGGGTTGGAGATTTCAGGTAATAGAAGAATAAAATGGTCAGAATCCCTAGGAAATAAGATTGAAATTATCCTACAGAGCCCCTCATTACTGGCCATTAGAGACAAAATAAAGGAAAGGAAAATAGATGTTATGGAAGGTTACCAACAAATAGTGGACACACTGAAACCACACTTCATAAGATCAGGCACATCTGGAGATAATGAACCCAGAAATGCTACCTGGTTCGATAAGGAATGTAGAATAATAATAAAAAAAAAGAATTGGTTAAATTTAGTAGGAGAGTTAGAAAGTCAAAAGAGAATAGGCTATTTAAATCTCTGATTAGGAAACGAGCAATATATAAGTCAATATTGAAGAAAAAGAGGGCTGCTTATATAAAACGAGAGTGGGAGGAGGTGGATTTGGCAGTAAGGAAAACCTAGTGCATTCAGGCTTCTATGCCCCAAAATTACATCTGGATTCTCAGATTCCTGCTTTTGTCTGGCGCCAATACTTTGAGGACATTTTTCAGGGTCCTGAACCAGATAGAAGTAAGCTCCCCAGCATAGTCCTCCCACGTTGGCCAGAAGTGACACCTCAAGAGATAAACAGTTTATTGAAGAATATGACAGAAGGGAAAGTGCCTGGGGAAGACATGCTCCCTCCAGAGTTATTCAAGCGATACAAGTCATGGTGGGCCCCAATACTGGCCAGATTATTTTCTTACATCAATTCAACTGCCTGTATTCCGGATGGTTGGTAGACCAGTATAATTATCCCCCTATATAAAAAGGGTGAAAGATCTGACCCCAGGAACTATAGACCCATCAGTCTTCTGGATGTGGTATCCAAAATTTATGGTAGGTTCCCTTTAAATAAGCTCCTAGCCTGGGCAGAAGAAAATGAAGTGCTGGCTCCAGAACAAGCAGGGTTTAGACAAGGAATGAATACAATTGACCAGTGCTTCATATTGAACCATCTTATAAGGAAAACTCTGAATCTCCCCCAAAACAGCTTATATGTGGCATTTGTAGATTTCTCGTCGGCATTTGATTTGACCAACAGAGGACGCCTATGGACCAAACTAGCTCAAACCAATATTGATAAACAGCTATTGCTGTTGATCCAAAGGCTTCATTTGCACACAGATCTATGGGTTCAGTTGGGCTTGTCTGGTTCCCTCACTGAGAAGGTAAACACTAGAAGAGGTGTCAGACAAGGCTGTCTATTGGCACCCTTCCTGTTCAACTTCTATGTGAACATCCTAATAGACGAGCTAAAAGATGTGAACTGCTTTCCGCCGCTACTGGAACTAGGAAGATCCATACGCTTCTATACGAGGATGATATGGCCCTTTTTTCTAGAATACAAGTGGGTTTGAGGAGACTGCTTAGGAGATTGGGGGAGCTAGCTAGATGGGAGAAGCTGGTGATAAACCATTCCAAAACGAAGGTGGTAGTCTTTGCCAAGAGAAAACAACCACATAAATGGTACATAGAAGGTCAACTGATTGACCAATGCACTAGCTTTAAGTATCTTGGGATACACTTTGCGTATGATGGCAGTTGGGGTAGGCACCTAGAAGCAATGAAGCTGGCAGCAGAAAGAACAGCAAATGCCATATTGGCATATGGGAGAAACAGAGGGGGTTCCCTGGTGGTACCAATTTTGAAGCTATTTAAGGCCAAGGTCCTCCCACAATTGCTTTACGGGGTGGAGCTATGGGGACAGGGTCTGGCTTCTCATCTGGAGATCCCTCAGAATAAGTTTCTAAAAGAGCTATTGGCCCTCCCGCAGGGGGTTCCCGCACCACTATTGAGGCTAGAAGTTGACCTGCCATCGGTAAAGGCAAGCTCTCATAAAGCAATGGTATTGTATGGTAAAAGGCTACAGGGAAAGGAGGATAATAATCTGGTGAAATTATGCTTCTTAAAACAGATTGCTAAAGGGGGGGTGGGCGCATACCTGGAAGGATTTAGCCTGCGTTTATGGGGTGGATGATATAGGTCTGACGGATAAGGGCGTCATAAGACAAAAAAAAATCAATACAGATGCCATCGGGAATATCCTGGCTAGTCAACATCAAGCCTTCTCCACTTGGTATAGTGTTATCAAAAGAGAGCAGTACCCCTCTAGGTACCTTCAAGAGCTGACATTTCTGGCGATCAAAAAGGCCTTTACAGCCCTCCGCTTCCAAACCATGCCAACAGCCCTTTTGGAAGGGAAGTACAAAAGGTTGCCGTATAGTAAAAGGACGTGCATTTGTGGAAGTGAGGAGGTGGAAGACGTGGTACACTATCTGCTCTATTGCCCTCTGTATAATGTTGTCAGATCCCGCTTTTTGGGAGATCTGTTGAAAATAAGAGCGGGTTGGCAGCCAGCAAATATCATTTGCGATTTGTTGATAGACCATAATACTACCATCACAAGGAAAGTAGCCAAGTTCGCAGTAGCTGCAAAAAAAATCCGCCAAGCTTTCCTTGAGAGTGCATGCGTAGATTGTCGAGGGGACCACTTACAATAAGGACACCGGTTATATACGCTTACGGTATATATGCTTCTTTGTTGCTTTTATTTTTAACTGTATGAATGTGCTATGTTGAGGATTGTAAAGGCCTTTGTGCCAAACAAAATTTATATCACATTTAGCATCCATGACTAAAATAATGTTCCAAATACTGCTTTGATAGTCCTTGTTTACTGCCATTCTCATAGCATTCCATGCAGCCTGTATTTGCCCCAAATGCAGGGCTGGATTAAGATAGTCCCCCTCCCACCCCAACCATGATGGGTTTACATCTTTAAAAAGTCACCAGTTCAAAGTGAGAAACCCTTACATCCTTTCTATAAGGAGGTCCAGCCATTTTGCTCCTCTCTCAAGGACTAGCTGGTGACTTGCTGCACACAGTGAGCAGGGCCAGGTGGCCACCACTGAAAAGGCTTCCTATTTTATAGACATCTGCCTTACCTCATTTGGCAGGGACACCTGAAGGAGGACCTCCGATGTTGATCTAATGTCTGGGTAGGTAAATGTAGGAGGAAATATTCCTTCAGGTAACCTGTCCCAGCTTTAAAGTACAAATTAGCACTTTGAATTGGGTCCAGAAATGCATAATTGGGTCAGTGGAGATGGACTGGCATAATATGATCACATTGACCAGTCCCAATTAGCAGTCCAACCACACTATTTTGTACAACTGAATATTCCATTTCCAAAGCATCCCCATGTATAATCCAAATGTATAATCCACATAGTAGGTTTCTGGAGTGTGAATAACTGTCACAAGGTTTTCTCTGTCCAGGTATATCAGTCTAAGCTGATAAAAGGCATGTGTGGTTGCACACATAGCTCATACAATGAACATATGCAGGAGCCAGAATTTGCTGCCATTCCCTGTTTGCATCCTTTCTTCTGTGACAAACCTTGGTTTGCTGGAGCATAATGTGTGAAACGGCCCTAAGAGACTGAACAGCTAGACTAGCTCTGCATGTAGCAAATCAAAGCAAAAGTGATGATTTTGGGGCTTGGGTGGTGCAACTTTACATGCAACTTTACAACCAGCAAATCATCATCACAAAAAGGTGGTTTAAACTCAAGAGCTCTGCTTTTGCAAAGCACTTCAATTGAAACAGCGCTTTTGTGTATAATGAGCCATAAGAATAGGCTATTAGATACAAACAAATGTGATTCAGCATAGTTGGATTGTCCAAATATTTCCTGTGCAGTAGCCTCACAGTCTTGCATATAATTGTTTGATACTAGTTAGTTTTTTCCCCCATTCCAGTAATTGAAACTGTTGCAGGGCTCTTACCTCTGTACCTTTTATGCTATGGCAAATTAAAATGTTTACATATTTTGGCTGAACGAGCCATTTCAGAGCTTGACTGCCAGGAGCATTAACAACCCATGCCAGCTGACTGTGGTTATTCCAAGGAGAATCAAAAAGCAAGTCACGGATTAGAACAAACAATTGTTCTTTCAATTTTTCTTTAAAGGTATTTGCCAAAATTCTTAGGGCAATAAAAGGATACATTTTGGATTCCAGTCATTGGTGGACAGACAAATTATGAAAATGTTAAGTAGACCATGTAGAATCTGCAAACAAGTGTACAGGATGAGGCACAACATTCACTTTTTTAATGCACAAGATAGGAAATCTACCAGGCCCATTAAAGTAAAAGTTTATGTTTGCATCTTCAAAGTGCAAGATTGCCAACCTGGTGTCCCAATCCAGAAAGTCTGGCATATATACAGGGGTCCTGTAGAACTCTTCAGTGCAAGTTCGGCTGCTCCATTGTCTTTGGTACCAGGGCACCCTCTTCATACTGGCAGCCAGTGTGGTGTAGTGGCTTAAGTGTTGGACTGGGAGTCGGGAGATCAGGGTTCTAGTCCCCACTCAGCCATGGAAACCCACTGGGTGACTTTGGGCCAGTCATAGACTCCCAGCCCAACTTACCTAACATGGTTGTTGCAGTGAGGATAAAATGGAGGGGACGAGGATTATGTGCGCTGCCTTAGGTTCCTTGGAGGAAAAACAGGTATGATATAAATGCAATAAATAAAAATGATAAATAATGCTAAGTAGTAACATACATAGACAGCATTTCCTGATACTGAAGTCCTTCTCACAGGGAGATCACATGTACCTCAGAGCCTTAGAACATGGCCAAACAGTTTATGGAAATGTAATTCCAGCACATACTACTTTTCCCATGCTGAACACTGCCACTGGCATGGTTCTAAACAGAACAAATGTGCATGCCATTCTGTTCTAGGTATTGAGCATTGGGTTGTTCCATTCATTGTGCATTGTTTTGTAGAAACAAATTGTTCATTATCAGCTTTGCTACAGATAACCTGGAACAGTTAGATTCTATTTTGATCATTGCAAGTTTAATTTCCTTTTTTCCTGACTCTGCAATGTGAAACGTTTAGCTTGTCAGGACATGGTAATAAATGGGACGTAGAGAAGCTGTTTCTTTCAAATAAAGCAGTTTTAAAAACTACCATTTTCTTTTTAAACAGTCTACTCAAACAATTTTAGCCAAAACATTTTGGGTAAAGTATCTTTCCCCCCACCCCCACAGGTACTATGTATAATCTCAGGATTCTTGAGCAGAGGGGGAAGTTGGGCGGGGGGAGAATAAATATGAAAGTGTGTCTTTTTGAAAACAACACCACCATTTTGATTATATGTCCAGAGTATGAGGGAAAATGCACTAAGTTATATGCAGGCCTATGAAACGAAAAGTCTTCTTTTAATTTAAAAGTTACCCATCTTGAAGCTTCAAAGTTGTATTGTAAAGGCAGGGCATTGGCAACTTCCAACCCATGGGCCTAATTTAGCCCATAGACCTTGCCCATAGCGCTCAGGGAGGCTTGGGCTCCCTCTGCAGGCCCCGACCACTCCCTTCCCCCCACCACTCATAATTTGCTCAAATTACAGAACCTGCAGGGGGGAAATGTGAAACATTTTTCTTCCTCAGAGTTCAGGGAAAAGTCTGCAGTTTGATTTGAAAATTTACACATAACTGGTGGCTTTGTCCTTGTCAATAAGATAACACTTCCGACTGGTCTTAAGGGCAGTAAAGTATAATAACTATTTAGGACAATTTTGGGGAATGTATACATTATTATTCTGTCTCTAAGATGTTCCATTGTATCCTTTGTTTACAATTAGACTACAATTCTTAGTTCTAATGACATAAGGAGATAAGGCCATTCATCTTATGTGTGAAAAAAATAGAAGAACCTATCCTTAAATGCACTGTTCATATCAAGCTTCTGTAAGGATAAGAGACCACGATTTTATTCCCAAAACAATATTTTTCCACTGTGAAGTCATTCTCATGAAACAGTTAAAATAAATATTCTGAATTTTCTCGGAGATGTGCATAATAGAGATGTATGGATTTTGTTATTCCAGTCCATGTGTGTTTCATGGATTATCAGGCCCACTCATTGATGGAATCATATTTTTTCTCCCTTTGGAAAAAGCTGGAAAAAGGTATGCCAGAATTTACATAACTGTTGCTGGTATGCAATATTTTGTGTATTTTTCTTAGTGCTACACAGTGAAGGATGAATAGAAATCAGAGATGTATAAAAGGTTTTTTTAAAAAACCCTGAATATATTAACATGTTTTTTCACTAACTTTTCTACTTTTGTACAACAAAATTTGCATACAATCCCAGAAAGTTTGAAAAGTTGGCAAGCCTGCAGATCCACTTTTGAGCCTTAAATTAAACGAGAATTAAACTTCCTGGTCAGGTACTAATTAATAGGGTAAATTCTTGTCAGAGCGAGAATTTATTTATGTATTTAAAACACTTGTGTCACACTTTTGTGCTCAAAAATGTGCAATGTGGCTAACAACATACATGTCAACAATAAATAATGCCCCAATATCATCAAAACATGAAGAAATTAGAAAACCCCAGGGGAAATACTGAGGCTGGATCACTGGGTGCAAGTCTGGAGACCGGCAGCCTGGAGACCCTCAATTGCAATCACCACACATGTCTGCAAAAACAGCAACTCCCCACCTTTCAGAAGTGGCCACTTCCCCTCCCCTCAGCATTCTCTCCCTCTCCCACCCTTATCAGACCGTGGCATCTTTTCTTTCTCTCTCCCTCTTTTAATTTTGAGAGCATGTAATGCAGCTAATGCTCCTTTAACTCATATGTTTTGGTAATGCCCTGTAGTTGCCCCTAATGGAGGAGGTTATAACAAGGATAAACTTTATACTGAAACAATCTATAATATGGAACAATGTCCATGTCCTCCTAAATTACCTACTGGCTTCTTTGAAGTAAACACATGGTCAGCACAGATGGATCTTCTGAGCCCTGATGACAGCCAAAAGACTTATACTATCACGTTGGAAGGAAAAATGCTCACCTCTCATATTGCAGTGGATTGAGGACCTAATAACACTATCAACTTTTGAACAGATGTTATATAGGCGCAACTTGTGAGTGGATAAATACATGGATATTTGGTTTGCTTTTCTTGAAACCTATGTATAACTCTCTCCCCTTTTTTATGAATGGTACATTCGATGGAAAAATGACGATATTCCTATACATGTAATGTGGGTTCCCCCCCCCTTTTTCACAATGTATTCACTTCTCCAGAGTGCTTCTTGATGGCCCCCAATGTGGGCCTGGTGGGTAAATCAAGATGCCAAGCCTGATTAAAGCTTTGCTATACAGCATGCCCAAGCTGTCTAAAAGTTGAGAGAGAGAGAGAGAGAGAGAGAGAGAGAGAGAGAGAGGTAGGGAGAGTTTGCCACTGTCTGATAAATGGAGAGGGGCGGCTGAATAGGGGAGCAAGTGCCTTGGGGGGGGGGGAAGATAGAGTAAAGATGGAGAGCATAGGTGGAGAAAAAGGGAGGAAAGAAGATTAAGAGCATTGAAGAGAAGTGGGGTGTCAGACGGAGCACCCATGGGGATGTGTGTGGGCATCTTGCCTAGGCACTCCTCAAGACTGGCAGCACTATTACAAAAGCCAAGTACATTACAGTAATTCATTCTCTAGGAAGATGTATATTCACTAGGGATGTGCACTGACCCCCCGGATCGGATCGGATAGCGGATCGGAATCGGACCTGGGGGGTCGGATCGGATCGGATCGGAGGCTGGTCGGATCGGATCGGACCAGATGTCCGATCCGGATCGGACGCCATTTTGAATGCTTTTTCCCATAGCCAAGTATTGTTTTACAAAAACGCCTATAACTTTTTCATTTTTAAAGATAGAAGGATGAAACTTGGGGACATTGTAGACTGGTTAGGGATAGTTATCTGTGAGAAATTTCAGAAAGATTGGTGCATGCGTTTTGTGGCAATTAATTTTTTAATAAATACCCAGGAATGCTTATAACTTTGTCATTTTTAAAGTTACAAACATGAAACTTTGCCACATTGTAGGAGGTACCTTGGGACCTATGTGTGTGAAATTTCAGAAACATAGGTGCTTGCCTTGTGTGGCAATTAATTTTAGAAAAATAGGTAGTAGTGGGGTAAATACAGTTACGCCTCCCATTTTTTTATTTTTTAAGATACAAACAGGAAACTTGGGCACATTACAGATACCACTTGCCTTGATATGTGAGTGAAATTTCAGAAACATTGGAGCTTTCCTTGTGTGGCAATTAATTTTTGAAACAATGAGGAAAGAAACACCTATAACTTTGTCATTTTTAAAGTTACACACATGAAACTTTGCCACATTGTAGGTGGTACCTTGGGACCCATGTGTATGAAATTTCGGAAACGTAGGTGCTTGCCTTGTGTGGCAATTAATTTTTTAATAAATACCCAGGAATGCCTATAACTTTGTCATTTGTAAAGTTACACACATGAAACTTTGCCACATTGTAGGTGGTACCTTGGGACCTATGTGTGTGAAATTTCAAAAACGTAGGTGCTTGCCTTGTATGGCAATTAATTTTAGAAAAATGGGTAGTAGTGGGGTAAATACAGTTACGCCTCCCATTTTTTTATTTTTTAAGATACAAACAGGAAACATGGGCACATTACAGGGAACACTTCACTTGATAGGTGTGTAAAATTTCAGACAGCTGGGTCCAGGCATGTGGTGGCAATTAATTTTTGAAACAATGAGGAAAGAAACGCCTATAACTTTTTTATTTTAAAAGTTAGAAGTCTGAACATTGCTCACTTTGTAGATGGGTTAGGGGTAGATATGTGTCAGAAATTTCAGAATGATAGGTCCAGGCATTTGATGGCTATGGAATTTTTAAATTACATGTTTCAAAAAAATTTCTACAGAGGCCAGGTCTTCCTTTCCTCCCCCTCCCGCTTCCCGCGAAGAAAAGGAAACACTGTCTCGTCTCGATCCCTTTGATCCTTGCTAGTATCCATTACAGGGCTCGTGTCTGCTTGAGTAAAAAAGTGAAAGTAGGAAAGCAGACACGAGCCCTGTAATGGATACTAGCAAGGATCAAAGGGATCGAGACGAGACAGTGTTTCCTTTTCTTCGCGGGAAGCGGGAGGGGGAGGAAAGGAAGACCTGGCCTCTGTGGAACATTTTTTGAAACATTTAATCTAAAAATTCCATAGCCATCAAATGCCTGGACCTATCATTCTGAAATTTCTGACACATATCTACCCCTAACCCATCTACAAAGTGAGCAATGTTCAGACTTCTAACTTTTAAAATAAAAAAGTTATAGGCGTTTCTTTCCTCATTGTTTCAAAAATTAATTGCCACCACATGCCTGGACCCAGCTTTCGGAAATTTTACACACCTATCAAGTGAAGTGTTCCCTGTAATGTGCCCATGTTTCCTGTTTGTATCTTAAAAAATAAAAAAATGGGAGGCGTAACTGTATTTACCCCACTACTACCCATTTTTCTAAAATTAATTGCCATACAAGGCAAGCACCTACGTTTTTGAAATTTAGCACACATAGGTCCCAAGGTACCTCCTACAATGTGGCAAAGTTTCATGTGTGTAACTTTAAAAATGACAAAGTTATAGGCATTCCTGGGTATTTATTAAAAAATTAATTGCCACAAAACGCATGCACCAATCTTTCTGAAATTTCTCACAGATAACTATCCCTAACCAGTCTACAATGTGCCCAAGTTTCCTGTTTGTATCTTCAAAAATAAAAATGTGGGAGGCATAACTGTATTTCTCAGTGGGAAAGTGCAATGCAATGATTCCCTATGGGAAAGTGCAATGCAATGATTCCCTATGGGAAAGTACTGTCCAATGAATCCTTATGGGCAAGTGCTGTCCAATGAATCCCTCATTGTTTCAAAAATTAATTGCCACACCAGGCAAGCACCAATGTTTCTGAAATTTTACACACATATCAAGTGAAGTGTTCCCTGTAATGTGCCCAAGTTTCCTGTTTGTATCTTCAAAACTAAAAAAATGGGAGGCGTAACTGTATTTACCCCACTACTACCCATTTTTCTAAAATTAATTGCCACACAAGGCAAGCACCTATGTTTCTGAAATTTTACACACATAGGTCCCAAGGTACCACCTACAATGTGGCAAAGTTTCATGTGTGTAACTTTAAAAATGACAAAGTTATAGGTGTTTCTTTCCTCATTGTTTCAAAACTTAATTGCCACACAAGGCAAGCTCCAATGTTTCTGAAATTTCACTCACATATCAAGGCAAGTGGTATCTGTAATGTGCCCAAGTTTCCTGTTTGTATCTTAAAAAATAAAAAAATGGGAGGCGTAACTGTATTTACCCCACTACTACCCATTTTTCTAAAATTAATTGCCACACAAGGCAAGCACCTATGTTTCTGAAATTTCACACACATAGGTCCCAAGGTACCTCCTACAATGTGGCAAAGTTTCATGTTTGTAACTTTAAAAATGACAAAGTTATAAGCATTCCTGGGTATTTATTAAAAAATTAATTGCCACAAAACGCATGCACCAATCTTTCTGAAATTTCTCACAGATAACTATCCCTAACCAGTCTACAATGTCCCCAAGTTTCATCCTTCTATCTTTAAAAATGAAAAAGTTATAGGCGTTTTTGTAAAACAATACTTGGCTATGGGAAAAAGCATTCAAAATGGCGTCCGATCCGGATCGGACCTCATCGGATCGGATCGGATCGGAGGTTGGTCGGATCGGATCGGATCGGATCGGATTTTCCCGATTTTGGGTCGGATCGGATTCGGATCGTGGATCGGATCCGATCCGATGCACACCCCTAATATTCACCACTGGAAAGGTGAACCCCGTCAAAACAGGAAAGGAGCAAGAGAACAACAGAGAGGGGTTTGAACTACTTACATGTGGTACCTGCAACAACACCATAGTGTGGAGGGAGGTGTTTTTGTTCTGGACATGCCATGCCATTCTTTTCCCCCTATGCTTTTTCTATTCCACCGCCCCCCTCCCCACATCAGCATTCCATGGCCACTGAGCCTGCTCAGTTTTCAGTGGGCTGTTGAGGGGGAGGAGGAGTTCCTAAAGACTTCCCCTAAGCAATTCCTTTTGTACTTGTGAAAACCTTGGATTCCCCTAAACCTAGGCTGACCATATGAAAAGGTGGACAGGGCTCATGTAACTTTAACAGTTGTAGAGAAAAGGGAATTTCAGCCAGTGTCATTTGTATGCAATCAGTTCCTGGTGAAATTCCCTCTTCTTCACAACAGTTAAGTTGCAGGGGCCCTGCCTTTTTTTGTATATGGTTACTCTAGTATAGTGCCTGCAACTTTAACTGTTGTGATGAAGAGGGAATATCATCAGGAACTAATTGCACACAAATGACACTGGCTGAAATTCCCTTTTCTCTACAACTGTTAAAGTTACATGAGCCCTGTCCTCTTTTTCATATGGTCAGCCTACCTAAACCTGCTCACACTTCCCACTTGTGTCATAAACCAACCTCTTAACATTCCCCACAGCATTTCATTATTGTACATTCGTTGCTACTCCTTTGATCTTAATATGTGTGTATTCAGGTGGGCCTGTTGTTTTTGCATTCTGCTTTGTCTCCAAGGACTGGAGGGCTGCTTGTTTCCCCTCTACTCGTGTGGTTCCATGGAAAACAGTCGCAGATGTAGCCAAGAGTCTGTGGCCTTCACTATCCTCATTTCCATGTCAAGACAAAGAGGATTGTGCATAAATCTCTATATGTGCACAAGGAGGTTATCTAGGCTGACCATATGAAAAGGAGGACAGGGCTCTTGTAACTTTAACAGTTGTAGAGAAAAGGGAATTTCAGCAGGTGTCATTTGTATATAAGCAGAACCTGGTGAAATTCCCTCTTCATCACAAAGTTAAAGCTGCAGAAGCCCTGCCCTCTTTTGAACATGGTCAAGAGACAGGGCTCCTGCAGCTTTAACTGTTGTGATGAAGAGGGAATTTCACCAGGTTATGTATGCATACAAACAACACCTGCTGAAATGCCCTGTCCTTTGCAACTATTAAAGAATCAGGAGCCCTGTCCTCCTTTTCATATGGTCACCCTAGGTTATCACCGTCTGAGTACTGAGTCAACTGCAAAAGAGGGGGAAATTCCATTGCTGAAACTATGAGCATCAGAAATAAGCTGGCAGTACTGATGGTGGCAGTAAAATCTGCTACAAAAGGATAACATTTCACAATAAAGACTATGGAGTCATATTAATACTTAGAGGGGGGGGAGGCATTTTAATCCAAGCTTTCAGGAGTAATAAAGAGGGGGGAGGGGAAATCCCATCATTGTTGATAAAGGCAATGGTGGAGCTCAGATTTGATGGGGTTTGTAGGTTGTTTAACTGAAGTAAATATGTTTAATATCTAGACTGCTGCCTTCTGTCCAAAACAACAAAAATCATATATATATATATATATATATATATATATGGCAAATTTGAAATGTGTTTGTGCATGCATGTGTACACGCACTTGGGTGAAACGACGCCATCTAACAGTAACATGTTTCTAGATAGGCCTTGGGTAAACAGGGGTTTGCACGGTTACACAGGTTTTGAAAAGTTCAAACAAATGGCAAAATCAGTCATGATACCCATTCTCTCTTCTGTATTTGCCTTGATTTTTGCCCTGACACAGATGTGCCCCAAAACTATGACATGGATATTTGAAATGAGCTGGTGGGCCTTGAGTTTTAGAGATAAATATCAGAACTTGCTGATATTTCTTTCTCACTTTTAAGGATGTTAAAAATGACTGCTGAATGACAACATTCATAGAATTCCTGTTATTTACTGAAGTGAATATACATTATACTCTGTGCATATTGGACTGGATTAGATTAGATTCAGTTAACCTGGGTATATTATACTTTTTCCTCAATGAGCTGATCTACACACTAGCTTTGTAACGTTTTATAAGGGTTACGAAAACTCTTTGGGCCACATGACGCACTCCTTTGAACGTTGTATACCCGAGCTTTTTTTAAAACTCACTTCAGTTATATACAACATTTTTTGCTTTTAATAAATCGTTTTAAGTAAAACAATGTGTCCTTCCTTACCGTTTGTGATTTGTGGGGACAGTGCTTCGTTTACCAGCGCCCAAATTCTTAGACATTGATTGGTGGGAAAGTAAGAGGGGCTAAGGAGGAAGTGGGCGAGTGAACTACAACACCCACAATGCTTAGCCCTATACTCATTGAAAGCTAAGGAATGAAAGGGTAACTAAGGAGGAAGTGGGTGAGTGAACTACAGTGCCCACAATGCCTTGCTCTAAATTCATTGTAAAAACGAAACAGAAAGAGATGGACAGAAGGGTGTGAGACCGCACACACAACTTTGAAGACTGAAGAATTTTTTCTCCTGTAACGTGAGTACTCCTTAAAGTGGCCTAAGACATTTTGGAACGCACCAATTTGGAATGTTTTAAAATACTATTTAAAACGTTCCAAGGTACTGTGGGTACTGTGTAGATAGGCTCAATGTCTGTTCTTTAGATTAAATTTAGCCACAATTGTAAAATTCATGTAAAAAAATATTTATTTATTTATTTATTTATTTATTTTATTCCATTTATATACCGCCCCATAGCCGAAGCTCTCTGGGCGGTTTACAAAAATTAAAAACATTGAACAATGAAAACACCAATATACAAAATTTAAAAGCATAAAGCATAAAAACAAGTTAAAATTACAATATCCTTCTGGGTCAAAGCACAACAACACAACAACACAACAACACAAAACCCCTCATCATATGCTGTTAAATGCCTGGGAGAAGAGGAAAGTCTTGACCTGGCACCGAAAAGATAACAATGTTGGCGCCAGGCGAGCCTCGTCAGGGAGATCATTCCATAATTGGGGGGCCACCACTAAAAAGGCCCTTTCCCTTGTCGCCACCCTCCGTGCCTCCCTTGGAGTAGGCAACCGGAGGAGGACCTTCAATGTGGATCATATTGTACAGGTAGGTTCATGTCGGGAGAGGTATTCCATCAGGTATTGTGGTCCCAAGCCATGTAAGGCTTTAAAAGTTAAAACCAGCACCTTGAATTGGGCTCGGAAACGTATAGGCAGCCAATGCAAGTGGGCCAGAGTAGGTCTTATACGCATGAACCTTCTGATTCCTGTTATCACTCTGGCCGCTGCATTTTGCACAAGCTACAGCTTCTGAACCGTCTTCAA
Source organism: Anniella stebbinsi (assembly GCA_029215795.1). NCBI lineage: Eukaryota > Metazoa > Chordata > Lepidosauria > Squamata > Anniellidae > Anniella > Anniella stebbinsi. Next base: position 222,803,145 of record JARDYH010000003.1, read on the forward strand.
AGGCAGCCCCACGTAGAGTGCATTGCAGTAATCTAACTTGGAGGTTACCAGAGCATAGACAAATGAAGCCAGGTTATCCCTGTCCAGATAGGAGCATAGCTGGGACACCAACCAAAGTTGGTAGAAGGTAGGGATGTGCACTGGATCGGACCCGATCCACGATCCGAGTCCGGTCCAGTGGGAAATCGGATAAATTATCCGATTTCCGATCCCGCAGCTGGATCGGCCGATCCAATCCGAACCGGTCCGAAAAAGTTCCGAACCGGTTCGGCGGATCGGCGGATCGGCGGGCGCCCACTGGCGCCCACCGCCGCTTCCATTGGCGGGCGCCAGCGGGCGCCCGCCGATGAAAGTGGACAGCGGGGGGGGAGGAGGGGGGCACTTACCTTCTCGGCCCGGTGGCTCCCGTCCGGCGCCGGCGCCTACTACTACTAGCAGGCTCCGCGGCCTGCTCTAGGGTGGCGCGCCGGGTGATGTCATCACCCGGCGCGCTACTCTAGAGCAGGCCGCGGAGCCTGCTGGTAGTAGTAGGCGCCGGCGCTGGACGGGAGCCACCGGGCCGGGAAGGTAAGGAGGGGGTGCGTGGAGGGGAGGAGGGGGCGCGCGGAGGGGGGAGGGGGGCCCTTACCTTTCCGGCCCGGCGGCTCCCGTCCGGCGCCGGCGCCTACTACTCCCAGCAGGCTCCGCGGCCTGCTCTAGGATGGCGCGCCGGGTGATGTCATCACCCGGCGCGCTACTCTAGAGCAGGCCGCGGAGCCTGCTGGAAGTAGTAGGCGCCGGCGCCGGACGGGAGCCGCCGGGCCGGAAAGGTAAGGAGGGGGTGCGTGGAGGGGAGGAGGGGGCGCGCGGAGGGGGGAGGGGGGCCCTTACCTGCCCGGCCCGGCGGCTCCCGTCCGGCGCCGGCGCCTACTACTCCCAGCAGGCTCCGCGGCCTGCTCTAGGATGGCGCGCCGGGTGATGTCATCACCCGGCGCGCTACTCTAGAGCAGGCCGCGGAGCCTGCTGGAAGTAGTAGGCGCCGGCGCCGGACGGGAGCCGCCGGGCCGGAAAGGTAAGGAGGGGGTGCGTGGAGGGGAGGAGGGGGCGCGCGGAGGGGGGAGGGGGGCCCTTACCTGCCCGGCCCGGTGGCTCCCGTCCGGCGCCGGCGCCTACTACTACCAGCAGGCTCCGCGGCCTGCTCCAGGGTGGCGCGCCGGGTGATGTCATCACCCGGCGCGCTACTCGAGAGTAGGCCGCGGAGCCCGCTGGTAGTAGCCGCCGGCGCCGGACGGGCCGAGAAGGTAAGTGGCGGGGAAGGGGGCTTACCCCCCCCCGGAGCCGTCCGCTTCTATCCGCTGGCGCCCGCGGGCGCCAGCGGATGGAAGCGGGCGGCCCCAGGGGGGGTAGGGAGCGCGGGGGAGGGGGTTTACCTGCCGGGGCCGTCCACAGCGGACGGCCCCGGGGGGGGGGAGGGAGTTAGGCCCCCCCTTACCCACCCGCCGCCATTTTTTCCTCATAGACTTGCATTGCAATGCAAGTCTATGGGGAAAAAAATGGCGGCCGATCCAAAAATGTACGATTTTTGGGTCGGGATCGGACTCGATCCGGTCCGGGGGGCCTCCGATTTTGTCCGAACCGATCCGGGACAAAATTGGAGGTCCCGATCCGGGTCCCGATCCGATCCGGGGGGTCCGTGCACACCCCTAGTAGAAGGCACTCCGTGCCACTGAGGCCACCTGAGCCTCAAGTGACAGAGATGGTTCTAGGAGAACCCCCAAGCTACGAACCCGCTCCTTCAGGGGGAGTGCAACCCCATCCAGAACAGGTTGAACACCCTCCATCCAGTCAGCAGAACCACCTACTAACAGCATCTCAGTCTTGTCTGGATTGAGTTTCAGTTTGTTAGCCCTCATCCAGTCCATTGTCGCAGCCAGGCACTGGTTCAGCACATCCACAGCCTAACCTGCTAAAGATGAGAAGGAGAAATAGAGTTGTGTGTCATCAGCGTACTGATGACAACGCACCCCAAAACTCTGGATGACCGCTCCCAACGGTTTCATGTAGTTGTTGAACATCATGAGGGACAAGACTGACCCCTGAGGAACCCCATACTGGAGAATCCACGGGGCCAAGCAATGTCCCCCAAGCACCACCTTCTGGAGCCGCCCCGCCATGTAGGAACGGAACCACTGCAGTGCAGTGCAGTGCCTCCCACTCCCAACTCAGCCAGTCATCCCAGAAGGATACCATGGTCGACAGTATCAAAAGCTGCTGAAAGATCAAGGAGAATCAACAGAGTCACACTCCTCCTGTCTTTCTCCCGACATAGGCCATCATACAGGGTGACCAAGGCTGTTTCCGTGCCAAAACCAGGCCTGAAGCTGGACTGAAATGGATCCAGATAATCAGTCTCATCCAATATTGCTGAGTTTATGACATTTACCATTTGCTGGTGACACATAATTTAAAGCCATATTCCAGTAGAGAGTCAATCCTACTCAGTAGGGAAAACACCGGCCTATTGAAATCAAAGTTTTGGGCTGCAATCCTAAACATGCGACTATAGAGGAAGCTTCATTAAATACAGTGGGATTTACTTACTAAACATGCACTAACCTGTGGCCTAAATGTTTTGCTGTTTACCAACTAAACTAGTATAAAATAACTGTGAAAATACTGGATTAATTTTGCAAAATCTCATTTCTGTGATTTTCCCATGTTTAATTGGATAATGATTGTGATCTAAGAAACACTATCTCATCCTGGAGTAGTTGAATGAGCTGGTTGCTGTGGCAACCAGATATGTACTGACTGACTGGATCATATTTCCTAAGCAATCTTGTCCACTGCTTACAAGATGGAGTCTTCCTTAATGATCTAAATCACCATCAATAGCACTGTTATTTTTCAAAAGAAATCCATTTTCTTTTATTTATTTGATTTCAATAAAACCCCAGAGGGACAAGAAAATTACCTATGGGATTGAGAGTGCTTTCTAGCATCATCTTATGGTAAGAAGTGATGTAGTTAAAATTTGTAATTATCCCATTCAGAATAGGGATTTGTCCAGCTCATAATGCTTGAATGAATCTTAGGAAGCTTCATCCAAGTCTTTCTAAGAAGTTTGTCTCTGTCTTGGGATCTAAAATGAAATTCTGCATACACTTGATAAGCATGTTTAAAACTGCACCACTGTATGTCACCTATTTTTCATCCAAGTCCTAGATACTAACCACAACTCAAAGAGTAGTATGCTGTCAGAAACCCCCAAATCTCCATGGAACTGTATTATCCTTGACATTCCTGAGCCTTGAAAACAATGGTGCTATACAACCTTCTGACTGACGAAGACCCAAGAGCCCCATGAGCAAAAGAAACTGTTGTTGTTGTTGTTGTTGCTGCTGCTGTTGAGGGCTGTCTGGACAGGGTACAACCTGCTGGTGGGCATGGCTTAAGCCAGCAGTGGGTCCAGCCAATGCCCAAAGTGGGTGGAACCACACTTTCTCTCTTCTTCTGCCACCCCTTTTTATCTTTCTCTCTCTTTCTTTCTGACACCACAGGAGCATGGGTGCTGTTGCTCCCATGTCTTGCTTGTGGGTTCCTGGTGGACAGCTGGTTGGCCACCGTGTGAACAGAGTACTGGGCTAGATGGATCCTTGGTCTGATCCAGCATGGCTTTCTTATGTTCTCTTTTTGACCCACCACATCTAGTAGGCTGCTGGGGGAGGTACAGATCACTTTTGGCAAAGGACTGAACTTGATTACTTGCAGAGGGCTTTGGAAATTAGGCTGAATGTTGCATAAGGCTGCAAGTTGCCAACCCCTGCTGTAGCTCTCCTCCTGGCTCATATGGCTGTAGCAGTAGTTGAAAGCAGGGCTATTTTAGGGTTCTTCCCAGTCCTTCCATTCATCTGGCTGATCACTCTGTCAGTTTCTTTCTGCCCTCCTTTGGAATCTTTCTGCCCTTTTTTCATAGTATGCTGCCATTGCTAGGATAGTTCTACAAGTGCAATTTCTAATTGCTTCCTAAGAATGGGAAAGCGTAAGACTGTCTAGTTTTTGACTTCTATGTATCTTCATTACTCATAGAGTGGAGAGCATAAAGGACACAGAAGTGTTTCAGGTCCCCTCCACAAGGATTCGCTTTTGCGCCTGGTTAAGTGATTATGCGCTTCATCACTGAAGCGCATTTATGCCTAATACCTCTGCACGAGAGGCAGGCAGGGAGAGGGGAGGGGGGAGGTAGGTCGGGCAGGCGCCTGTCTCTTTAAGGCAGGTCCCTGCGAGTTGTTATGCTGGAGAGCGAAGGAACTGATGGGGCAATTGAATGAAATGGAGCAAGGGGGGGGAACAGGGCAAGAAAAAGGGAAAAGGGAACTGGAAGACGGAGCCTGGTAGGAGCGGAGCCAGGAGCCGAGCGGGGGAGCCAGCAGCAGCAGCAGCAGCAGCACTCGGGAGGCAGGGCGCACGGGGGGGTGGGGAACAGGGCAAGAAAAAGGGAAAAGGGAGCTGGAAGAGGGAGCGAGAGGTCAGTGGGAGCCCGGTAGGAGCCGAGCCAGGAGCCGAGCGGGGGAGCCAACAGCAGCAGCAGCAGCAGCAGCACTATTCGGGAGGCAGGGCACCGGCTTCACATCCCGCCGCAAAATAAAACTCACTATTTAACGCGCATTCGATAATGCGCACAATCGGAGGGATAGCGCGCCTCTACGCCCGATTTGCGCTCCCTCCTTGTAGAAGTAAAATCTTTAAAGCGCCTTGAAAGAGCTTTAAACCTCTCTTGTAGAGGCAGCCTCAGTCACCAATCAGGGCAAATAGGTTTGACATCTTTTCAACCAGCTTTAGCTGTGGTGCCTTTTACAGTAAACTGATCTGCAGCAATTAGCAGGTAATAATATTGATCTCCATGCCATCAAAAATGTGATGTGCTCATTCTGGCAAATCAAGCTACAGGTTAAAGGCATAGAGGTGAGTTGAAAAATTGGCAGCCCTGAGGGCAAGCAAACTTAACAGATCAAGGTCTGGAGAGGGAGGAAGAGAGAGATTAGGATTAATGGGATGGGGATGATGGATGAACCAAATGCCAACGGAAGTTTTGTATGGTAGGTCTTGGCTGGCAACAAGTACTCTTTTTTAGTGGAAATATTCTGCCTTTTTACTCCTACTTCAAACAGAAAAGGGGAGGGAAAGCATAATCTAAGAAAGCTTGAGTTCCATAAACCTGGCTTGTAGTTTTTCTTTTTTTTTTTAATGATTTTTATTAATTTTTATACAATAACATAAACGAAACACATAAACATATCACTTATAAATCATATGACTTACAATATAAAACTAACATAATTCACCTAACTAGTGCACCCCACCCCCCTGGGACCAGCTACATTTTTATATATCATATTTATTTTTAATCATTCTTCCAAAACTACATAGATTCACCTGACGGTGCACACCCCTTCCCCTTTTTTAAATACATATTCCACAAATACTCCCCATATATCTCCAAATTCATTTTTCCTTAATATCCCTCTTTTAACTTTAACATTGTTTGTTAACTTATCATTTATAGCAATATTCCACACTTCTGTATACCAGTCTTCTATTTGGTAGTTGCCTTGTACTTTCCATTGTCTAGCTATTATTAACTTCGCTGCAGTCATTAAATTTGTAATTAGTAGGGGTGTGCATCGGATCGGATCCGATCCACGATCCGAATCCGATCCGCCCCAAAAATTGGAAAATCCGATCCGATCTGATCCGACACACCATCCGATCCGATCCGATCCGATCCGATGAGATCCGATCCGGATCGGATCGGATCGGCGGATCGGACGCCATTTTAAATGCGTTTTCCCATAGCAAAGTATTGTTGTTTTACAAAAACGCCTACAACTTTTTCATTTTTAATGATAGAAGGATGAAACTTGGGCAGATTGTACACTGGTTAGGGATAGGTATCTGTGAGAAATTTCAGAAAGATTGGTGCATGCAGTTTGTGGCAATTAATTTTTTAATAAATAACATGGAATGCCTATAACTCGGTCATTTTTAAAGTTACACAAATGAAACTTTGCCACATTGTAGGTGGTACCTTGGGACCCATGTGTGTGAAATCCCAAAACCGTGGGTGCTTGCCTGGTGTGGCAATGAATTTTTGAAAAATGGGTAGTAGTGGGGTAAATGCAGTTATGCCTCCCATTTTTTTTATTTTTAAAGATACAAACAGGACACTTTGGCACATTACAGGGAACACTTCCCTTGATATGTGTGTAAAATTTCAGACAGCTAGCTCCAGGCATGTGTTGGCAATGAATTGTTGAAAATTGGGTAGCAGTGGGGTAAAATACAGTTTTGCCTCCCATTTTTTTATTTTCAAAGATACAAACGGGAAACTTTGGCACATTGCAGGGAACACTTCACTTCAAATGTGTGTGAAATTTCCGAAAGCTAGGTGCAATATTTCAGTGGGAAACGAAGGTTTATTCATGGCATTTCACATGGGATTTATGGGTTGGTTTGAAGAGCTAGCAAGCTCTAACTCACTCACATGGCAGAGGACTTATGCCCGCTCAAACGCTGAAAATTTCACAAACTTTGGTGCAATACTTTAGTGGGAAAACAAAGGTTTATTCATGGCATTTCACATGGGATTTATGGGTTGGTTTGAAGAGCTACCAAGCTCTAACTCGCTCACATGGCAGAGGACTTATGCCCGCTCAAACGCTGAAAATTTCACAAACTTTGGTGCAATACTTTAGTGGGAAAACAAAGGTTTATTCATGGCATTTCACATGGGATTTATGGGTTGGTTTGAAGAGCTACCAAGCTCTAACTCGCTCACATGGCAGAGGACTTATGCCCGCTCAAACGCTGAAAATTTCACAAACTTTGGTGCAATACTTTAGTGGGAAAACAAAGGTTAAACTTTATTATTTTAAACCTTCAGGAAAGGGAGGGGGAGGCTGTGTTTGTGTGTGTGTGTTTGACAGCTTGATCCACCAATTGTGCTTTAGAATACATGACTGAATCACCCAATCCTGTGAAGACTTTCTTCAGCCTCCAATCGCAATGCTGGAGGAGGGCACCAGTATATATTCTCTCAGCCCTGCCCTTCTGGCTCTTTGTGGGTTGAACGTGGAGGAGATTAGGGAGTGTTTTGGAGCTGTGTTGGAGAGACTGTATTGAATTGATTGCATTTGGAGGTGGTTTTGAGGAGTTTCTGATCTTTTACTTCAGCTTTTCTTGTTCTCTCTCTTGGCTTTCCTTTCTCTCTTGCCTTTCCTTTCTTAGATAGCACGTTTGTTTGTCTGTGAGTTCAGTTTGTCTTTGCAGTGAGTGTGTTTGTTCTTCTTTCGCTTTCTGAAAAAAACCCAAAAAAATAATAAAAAAATATTTCTATCCTCTCTCTCTCTCTCTCTCTCTCTCTGTGTGTGTGTGTGTGTGTGTGTGCTTGTGAGTGAGTGTGTGTTGCTGGGCTGTGTAGCCTGCTGCTACAAACACAAAAAAAGTCAGCAAAGCACACACTTATACAACAATAAAAATAAATAATAATAAAAATAAAATGAAGCGTGGCACTCAAAGGGGGGGTGCTCCCAAGGCAGCATTTGGGAGAGGCCGCTCTGGGCGTGGCGCTGCTGCTGCTGCTGCTGCTGGGACCAGCAGCAGGCAGCCTACTTCCACACCCCCAGTTAAACTGAGGCGTTCTCCACTGGGGCAGCAGAAGCAGGCAGAGGCAACTCAAAGTAGTGCCTGCAGGGCACTCTTTCAGCAACATGAGGCAGGTGCTGGGAGCAGCAGTGGGCATGAAGAAGGAGCACTATATCCAGCTCCTTCTTTGGTGGGTGAGCCTGTGAACCCGCTGACTGATCTTTTCCCAGATCTTGTGGAAGTCAGCGAGGTTCAGAGTGAGAAGGAGGACTCTGATGTGGGGCAAGAGGAAGAGCAGGCAGCACCAGAGACTTACTCTCCACAATCCGTCCTCTCTTCCACTCATTCCCTTGCTCCTGAGGTGACACCACAGAGCGAAGGCGCCGGCAGGCCGTCTGTGTCACCCCAGAAGCGACAGGCAAGCAAGGTGTGGGACCACTTTGAGGTGGCAGTGGATTCCCGCTTTGCTGTCTGTCGCCACTGCAAGATGTCAGTGAGCAGGGGAAAAATGCCAGGCCACTTCACCACCACGAACCTCAGCCGCCACATGCAGAGGCACCACCAGTCTGTTTTGCTTGGGACCGAGGCGGGCACCTCGCAGCAGACTGGTGCTAGCGGCAAGGGCAAGCAGAAGGCTCCTGCAACTTCTGCCAGCTCTCGACCTCCCATCCCCAAGAGGCTTCGCCAGGCCACCATGGAAGAGATGGGGTGGGGGAAGTATGGAGCCACAAGGTGGCGTTTTCCAGCGCCCAACCAGATCACCAATTGCATCGGTGAGATGGTGGCGTTGGATGACCAGCCATTCAGCCTCGTCGAGAACGCAGGCTTCAAGAGGCTGATGGCTCTTGTGGTTCCATACTACAAGCCGCCGTGTCGCACCACCCTGAGCAGGCGTGTGGTGCCCTCCCTGTACCAGGCATGCAGGGAGTTAGTTCTGGGTCGTCTGTGCCAGGCAGAGGCACAGAAGGTGCACTTCACTTCAGACATCTGGTCCAGCGAAGGAGGAGTGCACGCTTACCTGTCCCTGACGGCTCACTGGTGGGGAGCCTCAGGGCAGGAAGCACCCAGGACTTCTGGGACTGGGAAGGAGGGCTGCCGCTGGGCCCTCCTTCATACCGCAGTCATGGACCAGTCCCACACGGCGGAGGAGATTACGGAGGCCATGAACTGCATGGTGGCAGGGTGGCTGGGCGGGCACCAGCACACCCGCGGTTACATGGTCACGGACGGGGGAGCCAATATGCTGAAGGCGGTGCGCGATGGCGGATTTGAGGGCATCCGCTGCATCGCGCACGTCTTCAACCTGGTCGTGAGGGATGGCCTTGGAGGCAGCAAGGCCCCTCTCCCTCCCCAAATCCGTAATCTCCTAGAGAGCTGCAGGAAGGTGGCTGGGCATTTCCACCACAGCGTGAAGGGCAGTCGGTTGCTGCGGGAGAAGCAGCAGGAGCTGGGACTTCCGCAGCACCGGCTAGTGCAGGACGTGGCAACACGTTGGAACTCCACCTACCACATGCTCGAGCGTATGGTGGAGCAACAGCGTGTTGTCCACGAGATGTTCAGGGTCGGGGACATTGGCATCCAGGCCCCACTGTCCAGGCAGCAGTGGGAGGCCATGTCCCAGCTTCTGGTGGTCCTCAAGCCGTTCCTTGAGGCCACCGAGACCCTGAGCAGCAGCACTGCCCTTCTCAGCCAGGTGCTCCCCGTGGCCAGGCATCTCCAGAATCAGATGGGCGAGTTTCTGGAGGCCGGGGATGCCGTCACCGGCAGGCGCTTCCTGCCAGAGGTGCGGGAAGTGGTGACGAGGCTGAGGGAAAGCCTATCCCGCCGGGTCCAGCCTCTCTACAACGAGAGGCAGTACATGTTGGCCACCATGTGCGACCCGCGCATCAAGGATGGGTTATGTGGGCAGACTTCCCGGGCAGGTTGGGTGGAAATGCTGGTGACGGACATTCGGGCGGCCCAGGATGGCAGGATTGGGCAGGCAGAGGAGGAGGCCAGCGAAGCCCAGGTGCTAAGTCCGCTGAGCACCACCAGCAGCGGCGGCAGCAGCACCACCACACCCAGCAGGGGGACAGGCCAGGGGTTTTGGGACAAGGCTTTGCAGGCTGCGGTTGGGCATAGAGGCACTCAACCCAGCCGCCGCCAGGATGACGCTGCAGCAGCAGTGCAGCGTTACCTGGCGGAGCAGATGGAGGACGGCTCCATCGAACCCCTGGCCTACTGGTCATCTCGGCGCCAGATGTGGCCTGATCTGGCGCGGGTGGCCATGGACAGAATCAGCTGCCCACCGTCCAGCGTTCCAAGCGAGCGGGTGTTTTCCATGGCGGGCGACGTGGTCACACCCCACCGCTCTCGCTTGGATGCTGAGATTGTGGAGCAGCTGGTCTTCCTCAAGGTCAATCTGCCCCTGCTGGGATACCCCACCCTCATGCCCGCGGGGGAGTAATTGGCAGGCACCCCCCATCCATCCCACACCTTTGGGCAGGCACCGGCAGGCCCTTGATTTTTTAATTCTTATTTTTGGTTAATTAATTTTATTTACTTTAATTTACTGGCTGTGTTGTTTACAGCTCAGTAACTCAACTCTGAACGATGGATCCCGAAGGGATCTAGTTTCTTCTCCTAGCCTCTTACATTGAGGGGATGCACAAGCATCTCACACATTCTATGTTGTTTGACTTGAACCAATGTGCTTGCACGTGTGCCTCTGAAATTGGACTCCGATGGCTCCCTCCAGGCCTTCTGTAAGGTCCCACACTTCCATGGGCGTTTCTTCTTGTAAAAGACCATGTCAGAGGCTCATGAGAACTTTGGATAAGAAGAAGGCTTAATTTTATCGCCAAGGAACGCATGCACCTCTCTGACTATGAACGAAGGACGCGATAGGATTCCTCTTCCAGGCTCCTACATTGAGTGGATGACAAGCAGCATCCCACACTGTTTCTGACTGTGTCTTTTGGACTTATGTGGCAGCCTTGCAGGGCTGTCACTGTGTGTTGTGTTTATTTTGGCTATATGATTTAAAAAACTGCCTGCCCGCCTGCCCACCTGCTAGGTTGCCGCCATTGTGAAGTAGCCGGAATGCGTGGGCTGGTCTCACGGTTCTATTGCTTACTTGTGCAATGCGCAAGCGCCTGGCATCATGCCCGCCTCTGCCTCTGCCTCTGCCTGCCCGCCTGCCTGCCCGCCTGCCCACCTGCTAGGTTGCCGCCATTGTGAAGTAGCCGGAATGCGTGGGCTGGTCTCACGGTTCTATTGCTTACTTGTGCAATGCGCAAGCGCCTGGCATCATGCCCGCCTCTGCCTCTGCCTCTGCCTGCCTGCCTGCCTGCCCGCCTGCCTGCCCACCTGCTAGGTTGCCGCCATTGTGAAGTAGCCGGAATGCGTGGGCTGGTCTCACGGTTCTATTGCTTACTTGTGCAATGCGCAAGCGCCTGGCATCATGCCCGCCTCTGCCTCTGCCTCTGCCTGCTCGCCTGCCTGCCCGCCTGCCCACCTGCTAGGTTGCCGCCATTGTGAAGTAGCCGGAATGCGTGGGCTGGTCTCACGGTTCTATTGCTTACTTGTGCAATGCGCAAGCGCCTGGCATCATGCCCGCCTCTGCCTCTGCCTCTGCCTGCCCGCCCGCCTGCCTGCCTGGAGGTGCCCATGCAGCTGTGACTTTGCCTCTGCCAGTGGGACTTTGCCTCTGCCACTGGGACTTTGCCTGGAGGGAGCTGTGCCAATGTGACTTTGCCTGGAGGAGCCTGTGCCAATGGGACTTTGCCTGGAGGGAGCTGTGCCAATGTGACTTTGCCTGGAGGAGCCTGTGCCAATGGGACTTTGCCTGGAGGGAGCTGTGCCAATGTGACTTTGCCTGGAGGAGCCTGTGCCAATGGGACTTTGCCTGGAGGAGCCTGTGCCAATGGGACTTTGCCTGGAGGGAGCTGTGCCAATGGGACTTTGCCTGGAGGGAGCTGTGCCAATGTGACTTTGCCTGGAGGAGCCTGTGCCAATGGGACTTTGCCTGGAGGGAGCTGTGCCAATGTGACTTTGCCTGGAGGAGCCTCTGCCACTGGGACTTTGCCTGGAGGAGCCTGTGCCAAACTGTGACTTTGCCTGGAGGGACCCAACTGGAAGTGGCATCTTATCAACAACGCCCTCACGGCTATGGTATGTGTTCTGTGAATGGGGGGGCACCTTCCACCTAACCGAAGTGGGGCTGACTGCCTGCTAACTTCCGAGTAAGCAGGCAGCCCCGTGTGCCTGCTGGGGCGTGGGCACTCAGGACCGGGCACATGCCAGTCCTGGGTGGGAGGGAGCCAGTGGTGGAAAAGTATCATTTTTCTCATATTCTTCCCCCCCCCCTTCTTCTTTTGCAGCCTATGGAACTCTTTGCCACAGTGCCCAGGAGAGACGGTAATGCAGACTGCCCACCTGCCCGTCACTGCCCACCTGGAAGTCGCATGTTATCAACAACGCCCTCAGGACTATGGTAAGTGTTCTGTGAATGGGGGGGCACCTTCCACCTAACCGAAGTGGGGCTGTCTGCCTGCTAACTTCCGAGTAAGCAGGCAGCCCCGTGTGCCTACTTTGGCATGGGCACTCAGGAACGGCCAATCCTGGGTGGGAGGGAGCTAGTTGTGTTGAAGTGGTCAACTAATATTCATTCTTTTTTTCCCCCCTTCTTCTTTTGCAGCCTATGGTACTCTTCGCCACTGCGCAAAGCGCACCCGTGATTCCAGACTGCCCATCTGCCCCAGCCACGGCCGCATGGAGGTGGCCCATCGATTCACGTCGCCCGCACGACTCTGGTAAGAGCCTGTCAGAGAGCTTACCCACGAGTAAGCAAGCAGGCAGCCCCGTGTGCCTGCTGGGGCGTGGGCAAGCAGGACTGGCTTCATGACAGTCTTAGGTGGGAAGGAGGTAGCGTAGTCTGATAATATATTCATCCTTTCCCCCCCCCCCTTCTTCTTTTGCAGCCTATGGAACTCTTCGCCACTGCGCAAAGCAGACCCGTGATTCCAGACTGCCCATCTGCCCCAGCCACGGCCGCATGGAGGTGGCCCATCAATTCACGTCGCCCGCACGACTCTGGTAAGAGCCTGTCAGAGAGCTTACCCACGAGTAAGCAAGCAGGCAGCCCCGTGTGCCTGCTGGGGCGTGGGCAAGCAGGACTGGCTTCATGACAGTCTTAGGTGGGAAGGAGGTAGCGTAGTCTGATAATATATTCATCCTTTTCCCCCCCCCCTTCTTCTTTTGCAGCCTATGGAACTCTTCGCCACTGCGCAAAGCAGACCCGTGATTCCAGACTGCCCATCTGCCCCAGCCACGGCCGCATGGAGGTGGCCCATCGATTCACGTCGCCCGCACGACTCTGGTAAGAGCCTGTCAGAGAGCTTACCCACGAGTAAGCAAGCAGGCAGCCCCGTGTGCCTGCTGGGGCGTGGGCAAGCAGGACTGGCTTCATGACAGTCTTAGGTGGGAAGGAGGTAGCGTAGTCTGATAATATATTCATCCTTTTCCCCCCCCCCTTCTTCTTTTGCAGCCTATGGAACTCTTCGCCACTGCGCAAAGCAGACCCGTGATTCCAGACTGCCCATCTGCCCCAGCCACGGCCGCATGGAGGTGGCCCATCGATTCACGTCGCCCGCACGACTCTGGTAAGAGCCTGTCAGAGAGCTTACCCACGAGTAAGCAAGCAGGCAGCCCCGTGTGCCTGCTGGGGCGTGGGCAAGCAGGACTGGCTTCATGACAGTCTTAGGTGGGAAGGAGGTAGCGTAGTCTGATAATATATTCATCCTTTTCCCCCCCCCCCTTCTTCTTTTGCAGCCTATGGAACTCTTCGCCACTGCGCAAAGCAGACCCGTGATTCCAGACTGCCCATCTGCCCCAGCCACGGCCGCATGGAGGTGGCCCATCGATTCACGTCGCCCGCACGACTCTGGTAAGAGCCTGTCAGAGAGCTTACCCACGAGTAAGCAAGCAGGCAGCCCCGTGTGCCTGCTGGGGCGTGGGCAAGCAGGACTGGCTTCATGACAGTCTTAGGTGGGAAGGAGGTAGCGTAGTCTGATAATATATTCATCCTTTTCCCCCCCCCCCCTTCTTCTTTTGCAGCCTATGGAACTCTTCGCCACTGCGCAAAGCAGACCCGTGATTCCAGACTGCCCATCTGCCCCAGCCACGGCCGCATGGAGGTGGCCCATCGATTCACGTCGCCCGCACGACTCTGGTAAGAGCCTGTCAGAGAGCTTACCCACGAGTAAGCAAGCAGGCAGCCCCGTGTGCCTGCTGGGGCGTGGGCAAGCAGGACTGGCTTCATGACAGTCTTAGGTGGGAAGGAGGTAGCGTAGTCTGATAATATATTCATCCTTTCCCCCCCCCCCCTTCTTCTTTTGCAGCCTATGGAACTCTTCGCCACTGCGCAAAGCAGACCCGTGATTCCAGACTGCCCATCTGCCCCAGCCACGGCCGCATGGAGGTGGCCCATCGATTCACGTCGCCCGCACGACTCTGGTAAGAGCCTGTCAGAGAGCTTACCCACGAGTAAGCAAGCAGGCAGCCCCGTGTGCCTGCTGGGGCGTGGGCAAGCAGGACTGGCTTCATGACAGTCTTAGGTGGGAAGGAGGTAGCGTAGTCTGATAATATATTCATCCTTTTCCCCCCCCCTTCTTCTTTTGCAGCCTATGGAACTCTTCGCCACTGCACAAAGCAGACCCGTGATTCCAGACTGCCCATCTGCCCCAGCCACGGCCGCATGGAGGTGGCCCATCGATTCACTTCGCCCGCACGACTCAGGTAAGAGTGCAGGCAGAGTGGCCATATAGAAAAGAAGGCAGGGCCCCTGCACCTTTAACTGTTGTGATGAAGAGGGAATCTCAGCAGGAACTAATTCCATACAAATGACACTGGCAGAAATTCCCTTTTCTCTACAACTGCTGAAGTTAGGAACCCTGACCTGGATTTGATCTGGTCAGCCTAACGTAGGGTGCTATTAGGAGTGAATGAATAACCCAAGGACAAAAGAAATGGTGATTCTCTAATGCTCCGGTAAGCTGTGTCCAGCCAGACACAAAAGGATAGCCAATCCCTCTAACAATGGGCTCAGAAGAGTGATTTAGAAAGGGAGGGGTGCAGCAGGAGAAAGAGGATTGCGTCACTAACAAGAGAAGTGTGCCGGTGGGAGACTACTAGGACTTGCATGTATTAATGTAATACAAATCTTTATTTATTTTCCTTTCTTCTTTTGCAGTATAAAAGTAATATTCATTTTCCCCCTCCTCTTCTTTTGCAGCCTATGGAACTCTCACTGCCACAGTCCCCGGGAAAGGAGAGACTTTGCCCTGAATGCCAGCCTGCCTGCCCGCCCGCTGCTGATGCCGCCTGCCGCCTTCCAGATCGTTCCTGCGAGGCGGGCCAGCCGCCCTCCTTGCACAAGCCACGGGACTTGGCATTCGCCCTCAAGGAGAATGTCAACGAGTCCCCAACGCCACTGTTTGGACTTTGCCCTGAATGCCAGCCTGCCTGCCCGCCCGCTGCTGATGCCGCCTGCCGCCTTCCAGATCGTTCCTGCGAGGCGGGCCAGCCGCCCTCCTTGCACAAGCCATGGGACTTGGCATTCGCCCTCAAGGAGAATGTCAACGAGTCCCCAACGCCGCTGTTTGGACTTTGCCCTGAATGCCAGCCTGCCTGCCCGCCCGCTGCTGATGCCGCCTGCCGCCTTCCAGATCGTTCCTGCGAGGCGGGCCAGCCGCCCTCCTTGCACAAGCCATGGGACTTGGCATTCGCCCTCAAGGAGAATGTCAACGAGTCCCCAACGCCGCTGTTTGGACTTTGCCCTGAATGCCAGCCTGCCTGCCCGCCCGCTGCTGATGCCGCCTGCCGCCTTCCAGATCGTTCCTGCGAGGCGGGCCAGCCGCCCTCCTTGCACAAGCCACGGGACTTGGCATTCGCCCTCAAGGAGAATGTCAACAAGTCCCCAAGGCCGCTGTTTGGACTTTGCCCTGAATGCCAGCCTGCCTGCCCGCCCGCTGCTGATGCCGCCTGCCGCCTTCCAGATCGTTCCTGCGAGGCGGGCCAGCCGCCCTCCTTGCACAAGCCATGGGACTTGGCATTCGCCCTCAAGGAGAATGTCAACGAGTCCCCAACGCCGCTGTTTGGACTTTGCCCTGAATGCCAGCCTGCCTGCCCGCCCGCTGCTGATGCCGCCTGCCGCCTTCCAGATCGTTCCTGCGAGGCGGGCCAGCCGCCCTCCTTGCACAAGCCATGGGACTTGGCATTCGCCCTCAAGGAGAATGTCAACGAGTACCCAACGCCGCTGTTTGGACTTTGCCCTGAATGCCAGCCTGCCTGCCCGCCCGCTGCTGATGCCGCCTGCCGCCTTCCAGATCGTTCCTGCGAGGCGGGCCAGCCGCCCTCCTTGCACAAGCCATGGGACTTGGCATTCGCCCTCAAGGAGAATGTCAACGAGTCCCCAACGCCGCTGTTTGGACTTTGCCCTGAATGCCAGCCTGCCTGCCCGCCCGCTGCTGATGCCGCCTGCCGCCTTCCAGATCGTTCCTGCGAGGCGGGCCAGCCGCCCTCCTTGCACAAGCCATGGGACTTGGCATTCGCCCTCAAGGAGAATGTCAACGAGTCCCCAATGCCGCTGTTTGGACTTTGCCCATTAAATGCCAGCCTGCCTGCCCGTCTTCCAGATTCTGCTGTGGAAGGAGAAATAAATAATACTAGGTGCTGCAAGAGACCATGTGGATTGGCTCTACATCAAAGCAGCCTTCTGGTTTAGAATTACATACTACACAAGAAAAGAACAATCACTTATCCTGCAAGATCCCTTCCCAGGCTAGGATCTGAATAATAGCTATTAGCTAGGATCTGAATAGCTATTAGCTGGGATCTGAATAGTTAGCTACTAGTGCATTTGACAGCAGCATTCCTGCAACCAACACCTGTCTTGTCATGTAAATGTATGGGTCCCTAAAGCAATTTACAATCACTTTACATTTTACAAATGAATAAGTGAAACTTTCTTCCCTCATTGTTAACCATTCCACACCAGGCAGGCAATGTCCCCTTCCTGAAGGTTTAAAATAATAAAGTTTAACCTTTGTTTTCCCACTAAAGTATTGCACCAAAGTTTGTGAAATTTTCAGCGTTTGAGCGGGCATAAGTCCTCTGCCATGTGAGCGAGTTAGAGCTTGGTAGCTCTTCAAACCAACCCATAAATCCCATGTGAAATGCCGTGAATAAACCTTTGTTTTCCCACTAAAGTATTGCACCAAAGTTTGTGAAATTTTCAGCGTTTGAGCGGGCATAAGTCCTCTGCCATGTGAGCGAGTTAGAGCTTGGTAGCTCTTCAAACCAACCCATAAATCCCATGTGAAATGCCATGAATAAACCTTTGTTTTCCCACTAAAGTATTGCACCAAAGTTTGTGAAATTTTCAGCGTTTGAGCGGGCATAAGTCCTCTGCCATGTGAGCGAGTTAGAGCTTGGTAGCTCTTCAAACCAACCCATAAATCCCATGTGAAATGCCATGAATAAACCTTTGTTATCCCACTAAAGTATTGCACCAAAGTTTGTGAAATTTTCAGCGTTTGAGCGGGCATAAGTCCACTGCCATGTGAGCGAGTTAGAGCTTGGTAGCTCTTCAAACCAACCCATAAATTCCATGTGAAATGCCATGAATAAACCTTTGTTTTCCCACTAAAGTATTGCACCAAAGTTTGTGAAATTTTCAGCGTTTGAGCGGGCATAAGTCCTCTGCCATGTGAGCGAGTTAGAGCTTGGTAGCTCTTCAAACCAACCCATAAATCCCATGTGAAATGCCATGAATAAACCTTTGTTTTCCCACTAAAGTATTGCACCAAAGTTTGTGAAATTTTCAGCGTTTGAGCGGGCATAAGTCCACTGCCATGTGAGCGAGTTAGAGCTTGGTAGCTCTTCAAACCAACCCATAAATCCCATGTGAAATGCCATGAATAAACCTTTGTTTTCCCACTAAAGTATTGCACCAAAGTTTGTGAAATTTTCAGCGTTTGAGCGGGCATAAGTCCTCTGCCATGTGAGCGAGTTAGAGCTTGGTAGCTCTTCAAACCAACCCATAAATCCCATGTGAAATGCCATGAATAAACCTTTGTTTTCCCACTAAAGTATTGCACCAAAGTTTGTGAAATTTTCAGCGTTTGAGCGGGCATAAGTCCTCTGCCATGTGAGCGAGTTAGAGCTTGGTAGCTCTTCAAACCAACCCATAAATCCCATGTGAAATGCCATGAATAAACCTTTGTTATCCCACTAAAGTATTGCACCAAAGTTTGTGAAATTTTCAGCGTTTGAGCGGGCATAAGTCCACTGCCATGTGAGCGAGTTAGAGCTTGGTAGCTCTTCAAACCAACCCATAAATTCCATGTGAAATGCCATGAATAAACCTTTGTTTTCCCACTAAAGTATTGCACCAAAGTTTGTGAAATTTTCAGCGTTTGAGCGGGCATAAGTCCTCTGCCATGTGAGCGAGTTAGAGCTTGGTAGCTCTTCAAACCAACCCATAAATCCCATGTGAAATGCCATGAATAAACCTTTGTTTTCCCACTAAAGTATTGCACCAAAGTTTGTGAAATTTTCAGCGTTTGAGCGGGCATAAGTCCTCTGCCATGTGAGCGAGTTAGAGCTTGGTAGCTCTTCAAACCAACCCATAAATCCCATGTGAAATGCCATGAATAAACCTTTGTTATCCCACTAAAGTATTGCACCAAAGTTTGTGAAATTTTCAGCGTTTGAGCGGGCATAAGTCCACTGCCATGTGAGCGAGTTAGAGCTTGGTAGCTCTTCAAACCAACCCATAAATTCCATGTGAAATGCCATGAATAAACCTTTGTTTTCCCACTAAAGTATTGCACCAAAGTTTGTGAAATTTTCAGCGTTTGAGCGGGCATAAGTCCTCTGCCATGTGAGCGAGTTAGAGCTTGGTAGCTCTTCAAACCAACCCATAAATCCCATGTGAAATGCCATGAATAAACCTTTGTTTTCCCACTAAAGTATTGCACCAAAGTTTGTGAAATTTTCAGCGTTTGAGCGGGCATAAGTCCACTGCCATGTGAGCGAGTTAGAGCTTGGTAGCTCTTCAAACCAACCCATAAATCCCATGTGAAATGCCATGAATAAACCTTTGTTTTCCCACTAAAGTATTGCACCAAAGTTTGTGAAATTTTCAGCGTTTGAGCGGGCATAAGTCCTCTGCCATGTGAGCGAGTTAGAGCTTGGTAGCTCTTCAAACCAACCCATAAATCCCATGTGAAATGCCATGAATAAACCTTTGTTTTCCCACTAAAGTATTGCACCAAAGTTTGTGAAATTTTCAGCGTTTGAGCGGGCATAAGTCCTCTGCCATGTGAGCGAGTTAGAGCTTGGTAGCTCTTCAAACCAACCCATAAATCCCATGTGAAATGCCATGAATAAACCTTTGTTATCCCACTAAAGTATTGCACCAAAGTTTGTGAAATTTTCAGCGTTTGAGCGGGCATAAGTCCACTGCCATGTGAGCGAGTTAGAGCTTGGTAGCTCTTCAAACCAACCCATAAATTCCATGTGAAATGCCATGAATAAACCTTTGTTTTCCCACTAAAGTATTGCACCAAAGTTTGTGAAATTTTCAGCGTTTGAGCGGGCATAAGTCCTCTGCCATGTGAGCGAGTTAGAGCTTGGTAGCTCTTCAAACCAACCCATAAATCCCATGTGAAATGCCATGAATAAACCTTTGTTTTCCCACTAAAGTATTGCACCAAAGTTTGTGAAATTTTCAGCGTTTGAGCGGGCATAAGTCCTCTGCCATGTGAGCGAGTTAGAGCTTGGTAGCTCTTCAAACCAACCCATAAATCCCATGTGAAATGCCATGAATAAACCTTTGTTATCCCACTAAAGTATTGCACCAAAGTTTGTGAAATTTTCAGCGTTTGAGCGGGCATAAGTCCACTGCCATGTGAGCGAGTTAGAGCTTGGTAGCTCTTCAAACCAACCCATAAATTCCATGTGAAATGCCATGAATAAACCTTTGTTTTCCCACTAAAGTATTGCACCAAAGTTTGTGAAATTTTCAGCGTTTGAGCGGGCATAAGTCCTCTGCCATGTGAGCGAGTTAGAGCTTGGTAGCTCTTCAAACCAACCCATAAATCCCATGTGAAATGCCATGAATAAACCTTTGTTTTCCCACTAAAGTATTGCACCAAAGTTTGTGAAATTTTCAGCGTTTGAGCGGGCATAAGTCCACTGCCATGTGAGCGAGTTAGAGCTTGGTAGCTCTTCAAACCAACCCATAAATCCCATGTGAAATGCCATGAATAAACCTTTGTTTTCCCACTAAAGTATTGCACCAAAGTTTGTGAAATTTTCAGCGTTTGAGCGGGCATAAGTCCTCTGCCATGTGAGCGAGTTAGAGCTTGGTAGCTCTTCAAACCAACCCATAAATCCCATGTGAAATGCCATGAATAAACCTTTGTTATCCCACTAAAGTATTGCACCAAAGTTTGTGAAATTTTCAGCGTTTGAGCGGGCATAAGTCCACTGCCATGTGAGCGAGTTAGAGCTTGGTAGCTCTTCAAACCAACCCATAAATTCCATGTGAAATGCCATGAATAAACCTTTGTTTTCCCACTAAAGTATTGCACCAAAGTTTGTGAAATTTTCAGCGTTTGAGCGGGCATAAGTCCTCTGCCATGTGAGCGAGTTAGAGCTTGCTAGCTCTTCAAACCAACCCATAAATCCCATGTGAAATGCCATGAATAAACCTTCGTTTCCCACTGAAATATTGCACCTAGCTTTCGGAAATTTCACACACATTTGAAGTGAAGTGTTCCCTGCAATGTGTCAAAGTTTCCCGTTTGTATCTTTGAAAATAAAAAAATGGGAGGCAAAACTGTATTTTACCCCACTGCTACCCAATTTTCAACAATTCATTGCCAACACATGCCTGGAGCTAGCTGTCTGAAATTTTACACACATATCAAAGGAAGTGTTCCCTGTAATGTGCCGAAGTGTCCTGTTTGTATCTTTAAAAATAAGAAAATGGGAGGCATAACTGCATTTACCCCACTACTACCCATTTTTCAAAAATTCATTGCCACACTAGGCAAGCACCCACGGTTGTGGGATTTCACACACTTGGGTCCCAAGGTACCACCTACAATGTGGCAAAGTTTCATGTGTGTAACTTTAAAAATGACCGAGTTATAGGCATTCCATGTTATTTATTAAAAAATTAATTGCCACAAACTGCATGCACCAATCTTTCTGAAATTTCTCACAGATACCTTTCCCTAACCAGTGTACAATGTGCCCAAGTTTCATCCTTCTATCTTTAAAAATGAAAAAGTTATAGGCGTTTTTGTAAAACAATACTTTGCTATAGGAAAAAGCATTCAAAATGGCGTCCGATCCGGATCGGAACATCCGATCCGCGGATCGGGATCGGATCGGATCCGATCCGACACACCATCCGATCCGATCCGATCCGACCCCCCAGGTCCGATTCCGATCCGCTATCCGATCCGATCCGGGGGGTCAGTGCACATCCCTAGTAATTAGCTCTTTAACATTTTGCTCTCCTTCTCCTTTATCATAAATTGATAATAAAGCTATCCTAGGACATATCTTAAACTTTAAATCTATTATCTTTTTAACGTCTTCAATTACTTTTAACCAAAATATTTGCACATATTTACACGTCCACCACATATGAAAATACGTTCCAATTTCCTGACAACCTCTCCAACATAGCTTCGAATGTTTCTTATCTATTTGATTTAATTTTACCGGTGTTAAATACCATCTCCATACTATTTTATAATAGTTTTCTTTTATTCTTACTGACATAGTATTCAAATTCCACAATTTCCAAATTTTCCCCCAACTTTGATCATTTACTTGTTCTTTTAAATCTTCTTCCCATAATACTTTCAAATAATTTTGCTTCTCTTCACCTTCTACCAAGATTTTTATAAATTTCACTTACCACCCCTTTAATATTCTTATTTATATCCTCCTCTTCTCTCATTATAATCATCTTCTCAAATTTTGTAAAAGTTTGAAGCTCTTTATTGTTCTTTCTCCATTTAGCCATCCATTGTTCTAATTGGATAACTTTAAACCATGCTATTTTCTTTCCTCTCAATACTTCTTCTAATTGCTCTTTATTACTCATCTTTTCCAACCAATCCTTTATTTCAAAAAATTTCTGTTCTCTAAAAACTGTTTCTAATTCTTTCTTTAAATTTCCTGGAAAATCTTCCAGCAACACCACTGGATTCAATGGGGAGATATCTGGTAATATTTTTTTATATATACTTTAACCAAACATCTATAATATTTCCTAACAAGGGATTTTCTAATCTTTCTATCATCTTC
Organism: Anniella stebbinsi; assembly: GCA_029215795.1. Classification (NCBI taxonomy): domain Eukaryota; kingdom Metazoa; phylum Chordata; class Lepidosauria; order Squamata; family Anniellidae; genus Anniella; species Anniella stebbinsi. Next base: position 222,825,141 of record JARDYH010000003.1, read on the forward strand.
CTATTTACTTTAATAAAAAAAAATTACTTAACCTCAATTCTAAATCCTGTCTATTGCTCTCCAACCAGCTTATTTCATTTGATCTTGCGATCCCATCTATTACATGCCTCAATTGATTAGCTATATAATAGTACTTTAAATTTGGGAGACCTAATCCCCCTTTTTTCTGAGATTTATACCAATTCCCTTTATTAATCCTTGCTTTCTTATTACTATTACAAAAATTATTTATTATAACTTACCATTTCTTTAACTGTAAATCTGTTAACTTAATTGGTAACATTCTAAACAAAAAGTTAAATTTAGGCAAAATTTTCATTTTAATAAGTGCTATTCTACCAAATCATGAAAGATTAATCTTTCTATATTCTTCAAATTTTTTCTCAATCTCTCTATTTAATTTATTAAAATTCTCCTCTTCTAACTTATCTACTTCCCTTGTAATAATTACACCTAAATACTTAATCATATTCTTAACCTTAACTCTATATTTTTTTACTAAACTCCTGTTCCTCCTCTTTCATATAGTTTAATAATATAATTTCTGATTTATCCCAGTTAACTTGCAACCCAGATATTTCCCCAAACTCTTTCAAATGTAATTTTATTTTCTCCATTTTTTCTATTGGATTCTCAATTGCTATTAAAGTATCATCAGCAAACAAACTAATTTTTACTCTTTCTTTATTACCTATCCCAATAAAATGTTTATCTTCTCTAATTGCATTAGCTAAAAGCTCTATAACTATAGCAAACAAAATCGGGGAAAGAGTGCAACCTTGCCTGGTACCTCAGGCTAAGGAAATTTGTTGCGTTATTCCATTGTTTAGCGTTACCACAGCATTATTTCGCGAATAAAGTTGATCTATCACACCTCTAAATCTTACTCCAAACCCTAACCTTTCTATTATTATTTTTAAAGCTGGTCATTCCACACAATCAAAGGCCTTAAAAATGTCCAAAGCCATCAGGCCTGCCTTCAATTTATTATTCTTGATTATATTAATCATATTCAGTGCTCTTCCAATTAAATTTGGCATCTGTCTCCCTGCTATAAACCCGCATTGATCTCTTTTAATATATTTATACATAAAAGTATTCATTCTTTTCGCCATTATTGCTGTAAATATCTTAGCATCTTGATTTATTAAGGAAATAGGTCTATACGATCCTGGATCTGACAGATCTTTATCTGCTTTCGGAATCAATACGATCAAAGACTGTTCCCATGATGGTGGGATCCCATCTCCTTCTAATATCTTGTTATATAACTGTTTCAATTTCGGTATTAACATTTTCTTAAATATTTTATAATATTCTGGTCCCAACCCATCCAATCCTGGGGATTTCCCCCCTTTTAATTTGTCAATAGTTTCTTCTATCTCTTTTTCTGAGACCTCTCTCTCCATTAACTCTGTATCTACCTCTTGCAATCTAATCTTTAAATGCTTCTCCACATATTCCTCAATCTTTTCTTGTGACCCTCCTCCTGCAGTATATAATTTCTGATAAAAATCATAGAATATCTCCAATTTATCCTTCATCGAATTGCAACTCTTCCCTAATTTATTTCTGATTGTTCCAATTGAATTCTTTGTCTTTTTTGATTGTGTAGATCTGGCCAGCATTTTAGAATTCTTATTACTATATTCAAAAAATTCTCTTTTCAAATATATTAAATTTCTCTGATCTTCCTCCGATTCCTCTTTCTCTAATTCTTTTTTTTTGCTTGTAATTGTGCAAAGATCTGTTTATCCCTGTGCCTTATAAATTCCATTTCCAAGTCCTTAATTTCTTCTTCCAAATTTTTCTTATCTTTTTCTTTTTGTCTTCTCAATTTACAATTCTCTCTAATACAAATCCCTCTCATTACTGCTTTCATTGTATCCCAAAGTCTAGCTTGATTATAAAATCCTTTTTCATTAATTTCCCATATACTTTGTATTTCCTTTTCCAATTTTTTCAATTCTTGAAATGCTGAGTGTGACCAGCCTTGCCTAACTCTAAAAGCAATGAGGCTCAGTGACACATGCTTTGGTTGCATCCATGTTAAACTATTGCAATGCCCTTGAATATGGTTTGGAAACCTGGAAATTCACCTCTGTGAGGGTAGAAAAAATGCTAGCGGATTGCCCCCCCCCTTCCCTGACTCCTCACAGCTGGTGCAGAAAGAACTTCACTGACTGGTCTCCAAGGCTGGAAAAGTGACCTCAGAGAGGGGGGAGAGTGTTTTTGTGAGTGAGAAGGGGAGGAGACTGATGAGGCCAGGATGCAAGCAATCCTGAGGTCTTTGCAGCCTCCTGCCCACTTCCTCCAAAGCACCATTGCTAGATGGGCAAAATAGCCCATCTGGTGAAAAATGCAAGGCAGGAGGACAGGGAGCCTCCAAGTTTTGGGACTTCCGATCATCAGTAGCACAAACGATAGGATTGCACCTAAATAAATAAATAAGTGAAGCCTCTGGAAAAACTCCCTGCATACTCAGTTTTGATTCTGTGAAGTTCAGATCTGCTCATGCTTTTGGCTTAACTCTTCCCTCCAATTTTGTTTAGTTAATTTACAGCTATAGACTTACCACCTGGAAGCCTTTTCAAGGAAAATAGTGACTAGTTTTAATTCAGGAGACAATAGGGTTCCATCCCCAAGCAAACACATGGACTCATTTATCAGTGCCTTTGTTTAATTGTTTAAGAAAAAAATCAATGGCAAGAAAGCGAAGCAAAATCATTGAATTATGAAAGTAGGTGGACTAGGAAATGAGCTATACTGGATTCAGCAGGACAGACAATAAACCTTTTTCAATGTGGAGAGGTGTTAAACGATCTTTTTACAAATGATTAATTAAGGACATTAATGTTGAATATACTGGTGACAAAAGTTTTTTCATTTCAAAATAGGAGCACGGCCACAGAATCAAGACAATCCTTGTCCTAGATATGTTTTCTTGAAATTACTTCTGGAACCTCCAAAACAAATGCTTCTTACCAGTGGGCATCAAACCAATAGAAGAGTCGGAGAAACAGGAAAAGAGAGATGCAGAACTGCCAATGTAATACAAAGCAATCCACAGGCATTAAATGCTGTGGAAGACGTGACATTAACATCAATGGAATATGGCCTAACTCAGTGGCCCTGCTGATTCACTGGCTCCATTTTATACACTGGTGTTCTGATTTATCTTTCCCATTTATTTCAGTTTTAAGAAACATCTGCTGGAATTGTCTTTGCATCATCAGAGTCCAGTGGGGCTTTCGATGGGACAACTGCCTTGCAGTGAAGTGTGATTTGGAAATAATTCGAGCACAACATTGACATGATGGAGGTATGTGAAATTTTATTTTGCCACAATTTAAATTATTGTTATTGATATTATTATTACTCTCAGTAGTCCCAGGGCTTACTCAAGCAGAGATGGATATCTTAGGGTACAAAACTTTAGACAAAAAAAGTCTTACAACTCCAAGCATGTCCCAGCCAGCCAGGCTGGTTAGGGAATGCTGGGAATTGTAGAACTTTTTTCTTTTTAAACATGCATAGGATTGTGCATGTGAATTGTAATGAGCAGCACTTGGTTGGTCGGGGCGGTGAAGGGAAGAGAACAAATTTAACACAGAGACTAAGTTGGGATAATAAATTGGCCACAACTGTATTGACTTTCACTTGAACAGGCTTGGCAGTGGCAAAGGGCATAGATCTGATCATCAGCCGGACCCCCTTCCTGGCCTGCATGCCAGTGGTGGAAGGCAGGGCCAGGGGCCCACCACGGCATGGAACACTAATGTGAACCCTTTTCCACCACTCTAAATGTGCCAGCTTACAGACCCTATGCTGGTCTGGTCTTGGTGCAACATCCTCAAGATCCGTTATGGGAATCCCCATTGTGGGGGAGTGGGGAGCCCAATCCTGCTCTTCCTCACCAATGGATCTGGCCTAATGCATATCACATAGTGATTTCAAGCAAATCCATTTGCTGGGGTGGAGTTCAATGGGTTTTCCTACATTTGGCCCCCTGGAATTTGTTGCAGTTCCTGCAGCATCGCCCAATTTTCTGAGCATTTTGTGCATTTTTTCCTGCAGGTTCACAATGTGCACAAATTTCTGAGCAATTTGCATGAATTATGGCTCAACACCAAAAAATGTGCAAAAAAATTCCCAGAGGTTTGGAAAAAGCCCACAGTTTGGATCCCAAATGCAAATCAAATCATAAATGCAGCTAAAAAAAGAACCAGATTTCCCAGCAGTAGACATCCCTACTATCACGCCTAGGTAGTTGTGACAAATGTTATAAAATGAAATATCCACAAAGAATTTACTGTTAGTCCAGATCAATGTATTTACAACAGAATTCATCTTTCAATGGGGAAGGCAAAAACCCTGCACTGTCTTTGCTAATTGGTGTGCAGCTAAAAGTCCTTCCCAACCACATTCACTGATGACTACTTCTGCCACTGCAAGGCACTTTACAACCAGGTGTGAGTGGGTGGGAAAGTCAGTGTCTGCAATCCTGCAGCCAGGTGTAAGGTCTACTTTATGGGGCCTCAGGTTGAACTGGAATGGGAAAAAGGAGAGAAATCTCGCTCCGGTGGGTCCGCCCCTGTGGTCCCACCCCATCAAGTTCATCAGAGAGCCAATTGGTTCAGCAGGGATCACCCTGGGAAGGCACCCATGTTGCGACTCAGCAGCAACTCCTTGCCAATCTTTGCTCTCCTCCTGCTTGCCTGCACACCCCACAAATCACAGCTCCCTGGTAAGTGGGTAACTCAGCTTGCTGTAAGGAGTACCAATGTTTTTTTTTGCACTGCATTTAATAGTAATAATGGCACATATAGTCTCTCTAAGTTTTAATGTGGGATAATAAAATCACTCCTATAGCTAATATTCTGATCAGTATTGCATGGATTGTTTGGATTTTCCAGACATGTGTAATTTCAAAAGCTAAACCTGTTGCCCTTTCTCCAAGGTTTTTGGATGATGCATTCTGAACTTTTGTCATCATGACTGTGCAGAGTCATGAAAACTATTCAAATTAGCATTGGTTCACATACGAGGGGTTTTAATATTGATGTACTTTCTGGTCCCCAGATACTTGTGTTCACAATATATTAGTATTTACTTGGTGTTCCCATCACGCATTTTAAGGCCACATGATATATCTCTATCTCTATCTCTAGTATCTATCTATCAGCTATCTATCAATCTATCCAACCTCTGTATATGTTTGCATTTATGTTGTCTATTTTTATTTTAATGTTCCATTTTCATGTACTTTCTATTGGTGCTTTAACTTTGTACCTTAAGGCTGCAATCCCACACCACTTATATTATGGAAGTAAGTTCCATTTAAATCAGTGGACTTACTTTTGAGTAGACATGTATAGATTGTGCATTAAGTATCTGAAGTAGCAAGAAATGTAGCAAAGAATCAATGACCTTCCAGCAATGACAATATGCAGGACTGTGCACAGACCCATCCACCTGCTTCAGAGGCCAATCTTCCAAGTGCCCCCCCTCCACCTCAGCCTGCTTTGAACCCAATCTGACCTGCTGCAGAGCCAGACCTGAAGTGAGATTTGGACATTCAAAGTGGCCCGAATGACCTGCCAGAGGAGACTCGTCAACTTAACAGTCTTTTAGAATTTAAGAAAGCTATAAAGACTGTTCTCTTCCGGCAGGCATATCCAGTGTAATTTTAGAATGTTTTAAGGATGTTTTTAGGATGTTTTAGGATTTTTATGCAGTTTTAATAATATGTGTTATGTTTTAATCAGTTTTATGTATTTTGTCATGTTGTTGTTCCCCGCCTCGATCCAGACGGAGAGGTGGATAAGAAATAAATTATTATTATTATTATTATTATTATTATTATTATTGTGGTTTCTATGGCGCCTGCCATGCAGCTGCTTGTGGGTGCCTGGGAAAGCCGGGTAGGAGTCCACTGGAATCCCCCCGCTTGCCCTCAAACTTGGTGAGACACTGCCTCTACCCACCATACCACATGGGGAAATATTTATTTTTACATTTGTACCCTGCCTTTTTCCTACAAGGAACCAAGGGTGACATACATAATCCTCTTCCTCTACATGTTATCCTCACAACAACTCTGTGAGGTGGGTTGGGCTGAGAGTCTGTAACTGGACCAAAGTCACCCAGTGAGCTTCCATGCCTGGGTGGGGACTAGAACTTGGATCTCCCAACTCCCAGTCTAGTACTCTAGCCACTACACCACACTGGCTCTCTCCAGCTGCTTTTATGCACAACTTTAGATCTACATAAATACAGAGCCCCCATCTCCCTTAAAAATGGTGGCTCTCATAGAGGACGGATGGCTGTCAGGTGTGAACGGATGGATACATGTGACTCAACAGGTGGGGGCAGTGGCTTGCCATCAGCCAGATTGGTCCAAAGTGGTATGAAGCTCTTCAGACCCAGTCCAACCCACTCCAGATTGTTTCGGACAGATTTGGCCCCAAATGGTTCAAGCACTGATAAATCTGATTCAATGATAGTTGAATTGCAGGGCCTCAAAACTAGGGATGTATGGATTGTGTTAAATCTGTTCTGTTTGTGTGTCATGGATTGACAGGTGTCTTACATTCTATTGTCTGCTCATTTACAGATTTGGGGTTGTTGTTGTTTTTAGAGACTTTGCAAGAATTTTGACCATTTGCATGAATGCACAAGTGTGAATGTGCACAAATCTGCCTCCCCCAAAGAAAACAAAAAGTCTGCAAGTCTGCAGGAACTGCACAACTCAGAAAAAAGCTGGTCTTACATGTGGATACTACATGCTGGATTGATAAAATTCTAAAATCATTTGAATCAATGTTGGATTTCCCCAAAATCCCTACTCAAAATTGGAATGTACATTTCTGTAACTTGAACAAGCAACTCCCTAACAGTCAACATGAAACCTGCATTTATCAAATCACAAAGCAGACTTTGAGTGCAGAATTAGTTACAGATTACAGTCTTGCTCTGAGTCTGAGTCCACAAAGAGAAGCAGGCCTAATAGTTACCTGCTGGAGAGAATCCATCGAGCCCAACACTAACAGTATAATATTAGAGACCCTGATCAGTAAAACGTCAGTTCATGACATATCATCCCTATGCCTATTACAATCATGGCTATTGCATGGCTATAGCAATCTGTCTTATTTTGTCATTACAGATACTGACATGGTGTCAGGTCTAAGAGCTTCTGTAATGTTTGGAATTGAGTCATGCAATGTTTTTCTAGTAAATGTGATGATTACTACACTGGCAGCAATTGGAGAAATCACCTTTAAAAGCACAGGCTCGTTCACTGCTTAAATCTCAGTTAAATTGCAGAAACAGACCACAAACAGAATGCTAAACCTGAGGTCTGCTGTCAACGATCTGGTTGGTATGTTGCACATGTAAAGAAATGTTCCCTTCACCTCTACAAGCTACACAGTCAGAAAACCATGGGGCAGTCTTATTCCCCTACCCACCCCGTCCCTGATAAATGCATTTTCTTTCTTCCTTCCAGTCACTTTGTCTTTTAACTTCCTCTCTCTTGCCAACTGGATAAATGGGCAACAAAAATGAGATTCATTCAATGTAATAAAGAGTAAAGTGATGCACTTTTGGACAAAGAGCATCATCACATGAAGAAAATCACATTTCCTTACTGTCGCTTCTCCACCAGCACGTTTGCAGCAGGAGATAGCAGCAACTTTGGTGTCAAAAAATAAGTTGGACTTACTGGGGTGTTTTTTTGTCATGTGAAGAAGGCTAGAAGGGGCGGGAGGGGCACAGCATGCAGATGACATTGTGAGAGGGAACAGTGAAAATCCATGAGTGCCCAGCAATGAGCGTGCAATAAAACACTCATCTGATGATGCCCAAAGAATCCAACTTTTCATAGAAACCAATGGGGCTATGTAATAAATAAATAAATAAATAAAATAAATAAATAAAAAAATCATGGCAGATATCCCAATGAAACTGTTGACTTGGATTGCAATGTTATACCCATTTATCTGTGAGTAATCCCACTGAGCTCAGTGAGTCAAAATCAATGCAGGGATTGGTCCTAAGGGGTATAGATGTTGAAACAAGTTATATTGACAGACTTCTGAGTTGACATGTCTAGTAAGATTGCAGTATTAGTGTGCTGTAACAACAGTGAAAAAGCATTTTCCGAGCTGAAAATTATTCAGAAAAGGATTGAAAATAAAACAGCCAGTACAATAATATCCTTATATAAAGCCACAGTGTAGCCACATCTGGAATAATGTGTGCAGATCTAGTTACTTCATCTCAGAACAGATCCCAAAGAGCTGGGAAAGGTACAGAAAAGGACAATCAAAACGATCAAATTGAGGACTATTACAAAATGGCACCCAGGAAAAAGGCAGAAAAAGAAGAGGAAAGGGCTCCTCAAGTAGCAGTAGCAGATATAAAGAAGGAATTTGTTACAGAGTTAAAGAAATATGGAGAAATATTAGGGATAGAGGAAACAGCCAGAGAAGAAAGGATAGAAAGATTATTTGAAGAAGGAATGAAAAGGTATGAAGATAATTTATTTTTAAAAAAGTCTACAAGAAAGAGAGGAGAAAATGGAAGAGACTTTCAAGAGATTAAAAGCAAAATACAAAAACCAAGAAGAAAGAAGAAAGAACTAATAAGATTAAAGAAGTGGTGGATAAATATGTCACAATGACAAAAGAAATAACAGTGGAGCAACATGTATGCAGAATTGGTCCTGAAAGATGAAGAAGAGTGTAGACACATAGAAGGTAAGTTTTGAATAAGCACAATTTGGGACATTGCACAGTTCTGTCCTGAAAACAAGCAAGAGGTTAATTAGTTTGCCATCTATAAAATTTAAATTTTAGTAATTATTTTTAATCATGCACATATATTTGCAAATGTAAATTAGCTAATGCAAATTTGTGCAATTTCTCTCTCTCTTTTTTGGTCCTATGGGCTGAAGCCTGAATCTTTTTCAGAACCCAACACTGCCCCTGATGGGAGCTTCTTACAAGCATGCACAATTACACACCATTCCAATGAGCAAAAACAAACAAACAGGAGGCATCTAAAGAAACCAGGGTAGCTGTATAAGGAGCTTTCTGATGAATTCAGATTTAAAAGGGAATGAAAGGACAAATACAAACGAGTAGCTGAAGCTTGTAGGAAAAGTGTTAGGATGGCTAAAGCTCAGAATCAGCTTAGGCTTGCAAGTGATGTTAAAAATATAAAAAGGGAGTTTAGCTATGTTCAGAGCAAGAGGGGGGAAGGAAGAGGTAAGTCTGTGGTGGACTATTAGCTGGTGACATAGAGAGGGCTCAACTCCTAATTTGCCTCAGTCTTCTCCCAAAAGGAAAACTGACAAATTTCATCCTGAGATACTGAAGGAATTCTCAGAGCCTCTGTCTATTATTTTTTAATATTTGGGGAGAAGAGATAAAGTGCAGATTGGAGGTGAAGAAATATTGATCCCAACTTCAAAGGAGGAGGAGGGAGAAGTGTGAGGCAACTACAGACCAGTCAGCTTGTCAATAATGCCCGGCATTTAAAAAGAGACATAACGATCACAAAAGCCAAAATGGGCTTTTAAGAACACATCATGCCAGACTAATCCGATCTCCTTTTTTGATAATTATTGGCCTCATGGATAATTACCTGCTGACAAGATCTCCATGATACTCAGTTGGCAAGCTGGTAAAATGTGGCTTAGATGTTGCTAGATGTTACTAGATGTGTGTTCATCAATAGTTATTTATCAACCTAGAGTGAAGTGACAAGTGGGGTTGTGCAGGCCTGTGTCCTGTGCCAGTGGCAACATCTTGATAAATGAGTTAGATGAAAAATGGGGGGGGGGCATCAAATTTGCAGATGACACCAAACAAGTTGAGTAACTAATACCTTAGAAGTCAGAAATAAGATTCAAGATGGAGAATCTCCATAGTCAGGATGGAGAATTGGGCCAAAACTAACAAAATGAATTTCAACAGAGATAAATGCAAAGTTCTGCATTTAGGTGGGAGGAATCATATGCACAAATAAAGGTGGAGTGGAAATGTTCTTGACAGTAGTATATGTAAAAAGGTTTTAAGGGTTTTAGTAGACTACAGGTTAATCATAAGCCTGCAGTGTGATGCATCAGCTAAAAAGCCTAATGCAGTTCTCACTTCTCAGCAGCTTCAACAGAAGTATAGGATCCAGATCGTGAGAAGCAATAGTATCGCTCGATTCGGTTTTGGTCAGACCTCATCTAGAATACTGTGTTGAGTTCTGGGCACCACAGTTTAAGAAGTATATCAACAAACTGGAATGCGCCCAGAGGGCAATAAAGATGATAAGGGCCCTGAAGATAATCCTATAAGGTAAATTCTTTTAATAACTGAGCTGAACAAAAATTTCCCTGATTTGCACCAGTCAAATTCAATAGTTGGAGCAGCCTGCCATACACTGTTAAAGATGAGGAGCCCATCAGAAAAAAGAGGTGGCAATCCTAATTAAGCACCTAATTAAAGGGATTCAAAGCCAGAGTTAAGCACTTAAGCCCTGGGCATGGATGAACAAATCTGTAACTTTCATTTTTCCCCAGGTTGGAGTTTTTAAATTCTCAAGTTGTTTTTGTTCTGAACATTGTGAATTTTGATAAATTCTTATAAAAACTGAACTCAAATTCTAACCCATAATTAAGATTATCACCAACATGGGAAAATACAGAGAAAAGGACTAAGCGGAGTGTGTTTTGGTACAAAACAAGAAAACAAAAGAAGAAATATCAAACAAGGACTATGACTGAAGCCTACCAGAATACTTCATGTTTGCCTGCCAAGGTCTAGCTTGTGTAGAGTGCGAGCTTCATTCCTAAACTAAACCTAGACCAGATTTGGTTCTTTTTCCTCCTGTACGATCAGAACCATTAGAAGTCTGAAAGATACTAACTGGAGTAACTGTTATTACAATTTCCTGCCTATTGCAGAAACAAATGGCAAAACACAAGTTCTCTTCAGCAGACATATGCATGCATTTAAGGCTACCAATACCATGTGCAATTGACAACTTTCAACTTAGTAATATATCGATATTATAAAACACTAGTCACCAGCAGATGGTGCTATTTCTGTTAAATACCAGACAGCTCTAAGAATACTTCTATAAAAACTGTAGGATATAATCCTGTCAACATCTTTCCATAGATTTCTTGTATTTTAAAACTGCAATGCAGGCAATGTTTTGCCCCAGAGCAGGGTGTTCTCAGTGCCTTCACAATGTGGGGATGCTACCAGCCTCAGCCACAGGGCAAAGCCACTCATCTACACTGTCCCTTGGTTCAACCCCATCTCTTGTGCACCCATGCTCTGCCAATGGAAGCCTCTCCTACCAACCATTATAGTGAAATAGAACCTCCATGTTTGGAGATAGTGTGTCAATGAATAGCAGATACTAGGGGTAGAAAGGTCTTCATTAAAGGTTCCCAGAGGTTTCTAACCCCAGCTAGAAAAAGTAGGGGTGTGCACGCCAAAAAAAATAGTTTTTTATCATTATCGTCATTTTGGACCAAAGAAATTATCATCTTCATTCATATCGTAGGTGATCCATATCGTCTTCACGATAATTATCGTTAAAGAACGATATTTTTGGCAGAAAGAAAAAATGCCTATAACTTCTGTATATGTGCCAAATTTGAGATCGATCCCTCCAACCCTCGATTTTATATGAATTTATTAAAGATTGTTTCCGTCCTGACAGATCAGAATGACAGCTCGCCAGACCTGTCAGAACGGAAACGATCTTTAAAAACTTAATATAAAATCGAGGGTTGGAGGGATCAATCTCAAATTTCATACACATACTTAGGCATACCCCAGAAGTACTGTGACCAAGTTTCAAGCCTCTAACTTTTAAAATACAGAGGTTATAGGTATATTTATATGGCAGTCCAATAAAATGATAAAATCGCCCAAAAATTATCATCTCCGATGATTATCGTAGGTTTTTCTATCGTATTATTATCGTAACTCATGTGCACGATAAAGAGCATATCGTATCATTATTGTAAATTCTAACGATACGATACACATCCCTAAGAAAAAGAATACGGGGTGAGATGGAAACAAGTACCCAAGCCACAAACAGAGCACAAGTCAAAAGCAGAGTCTTAATCCTAAACATCAACCCTGTTAGAACAATTCCCTTCAATTAATTTGACCAGGAATTAAATTTCAGAGTCTTCTCTTCCATGAATTTGTTGAATCCCTTTTTGAAGCCATCTAAATTGGTGGTCATCACTGTTAGGATTTCCATAGTTTAACTATGTGCTGTGTGAAGAAGTACTTCCTTTTATCTGTCCTGAATCTCCCACCAATCAGCTTCAAGAAATCACCCTGAGTTCTAATATTATGAGACATCTCCCTATCCACTTTCTCCACATTACGCATAATTTTATATACTTCTATCATGTCTCCCCTCACTCACCTTCTTTCTAAACTAAACAGACCCAAATGTTGGAACTTTTCTGCACTGGGGAGTTGTTCCAGCAAGTTGAACATTTTGGTTGTCCTTTTATGACCCATTTCAGCTCTACGTTGTCCTTTTTGAGATGCAGTGACCAGAACTGTAGACACTATTCCAAGCATAGTCACATCATAGTTTCCTATCAGGGCAGCATGATATTGCCAGTTTTATTTTATGTTTTTTTATTCCCTTTCTAATTATGCCTGACATGGATTTTGCCTTTTTAACAGCAGCTGCACACTGGCTTGCCATTTTCATTGCACCAGAAGCCCAAGATCTCTTTCTTGGACAGGTCACCACCAACTCTCATCCCATATATAACGTGGGGGGGGGGGGTTGCCCCATCACTTTATGCTTGCTGACATTGAACCACATTTGCAATTTTAATGCCCATTTCCCGTTTGAAGTGATCCTTTTGAACCTCTTCACAATGTGTTTTTGTCTGAACATCCTTGAATAATTTGGTGTCATCAACAAACTTGACCACCTCACTACTCACTTCTCATTCTAGATCATTTATGAACAAGTTAAAAAGCACTGGTCCCAATACAGATCCTTGTGAGAACTTCCAAATGTCTCTTTGCATTTGGAGGCTAATCTTCTTTCTATTAGTTTACAGGCCTGGTGCAAGACACTTACTTATTGGCCTCAGCTGAACTTAACTCCCACTGGTTTACTCCCCTTGGTTCTGCAGGATCCCCATGAGAGTGCTTGGATGAAGAGCACCACTTTAAAACTTTATTCCTCTGGTTTCTCACCTCAACATTTATTAACTCTGGAGTTTAGCAAAGCAAAATATCTAATTAGACAGTAACTACATGATATTGAATGACAGAAGAATTTGGCCACTATAAGAAAATTTTGTCCATGGTATGACTACTTTCCATCTGGTCTTTTTGACACATTGGCATCTTATTTGCAAAAATTAACAGTTCTAAAATACAGACGAGCTTTCACTTATGCAAGACTGAATATACTGCCATCAGCTGTTCGCGAGGGCCGATTTAAAAGAAGCCCATTGGAAAACTGCACATTCCCATGTGGAGATGGCAGTATCAAAACAGTAGCTCATGCATTATTATTTTGTACTTTTTACAGAGACTTGAGGAAAGAGGTGATCACTCCACTACTGTTATCTATTCCAGGGCAGTCAGTTATTGCTTTGGTGTCTTTTCTTCTTGCAGACCAAAATAAGCAGGTGACAGCAAAAACTGCAAAATTTTTAGCAGGTGCCATAAAATAAGATCTACCGTTTAATCAGAGTCTTAATTTCTCACAGTTCCTTCGACTGAACAGAAGTTTCTTTGTTTTATTTACTTATTTTTATTTTATGTGTAAAGGACTGTATATTAATTTTGGAATTTGTATTTAATGTAATTTTTTAAAATGCAACTTGGGTAATTTTGGTCACGTATAATCTTGCTTTATTTTTTGTACATTTCATTTCATTTCAAATGCTAATGCCTGTGGCTGATGCAAATAAAGGAATCTCTCTCTCTCCTTGTGAGACCCCACAGTTTACATCCTTCAATTGTGAGAACTGACCATTTATTCCTACTCTCTGTTCTTTGGCCAGTAATCTATCCATAAGAGGACCTCTCCTCTTATCCATGTATTTATTTGCTAACATTTATATACTGCCTTATCTGCTAAAGTAGTTTATGAATAGGGTTGGGAACATATGCAATGTTTGAGCTCATTGAGGTTCTCCAGCATTCTCCTCAAAGCTCAGCTTTTTCCGAACCAGTGCACTTTCCTTCATAAGCTAAAGCATGTAAAAGCAGCATGCATTTTGGGGGGGGGAGGGGGAGAGGTACATTTGTACAACAAGGTTGGTCACCGGTACACCTAGGGGTGACCATATCACACCAGCTTTAAAATCGCTCCACTGGCTGCCAATTAGTTTCTGGGCAAAGTACAAAGTGTTGATTATTACCTTTAAAGCCCTACATGGTTTGGGTCCAGGTTACCTGCAGGATCGTCTTCTCCCTTACAATCTGCCCTGCATGCTCAGGTCCTCTGGGAAGCATTTACTACAGTCGGCCAAGACTAGGCTGACAACCGTTACCCAGAGGACCTTTTCTTCTGCTGCTCCCAGACTGTGGAATGACCTGCTGGAGGAGACTCGTCAACTTAACAGTCTTTTAGAATTTAAGAAAGCTATAAAGACTGGTCTCTTCCGGCAGGCATATCCAGTGGAATTTTAGAATGTTTTTAGGATGTTTTTAGGATGTTTTATTGCTATTTTAATAATGTGCACCATGTTTTTATATATATATTTTATCATATTTTATATTTACTGTTGTTCCCCGCCTTGATCCGGAAGGAGAAGCGGGTAAGGAATAAATTTATTATTATTATTAATAATAATAATAATATTTATTTCTTACCCGCCTGTCCCTCTGGATCGAGGCGGGGAACAACATCAATGCAAAAAATATAAAATACATAAACTAATTAAAAGCATATAAAATTAATACATCATTAAAATCAACAAAGTCTTAAAATTCGACTGGGTATGCCAGCAGGAAGAGTTAAGTCTTTTTAGCTCTCTTAAATTCTTGAAGACTGGTAAGTTGGCGGATCTCTCTCGGCAGGTCGTTCCACAGTCTGGGAGTGGCAGAAGAGAAGGTCCTCTGGGTAACAGTTGTCAGCCTAGTCTTGGCCGACTGTAGTAAATTCTTCCCAGAGGACCTGATTACAAGCTTCTGAGCATGCACAGTTTGTATCTAAACAACACTATTTCTGTGCATGTGCTGAGTTAGTTTGATTAGATCTTTTCTTCCTTATGGTAAACTGTTATGATGTCACATCTCTCTCTTACTCTTGTCAGATGGGATTTGGATAATTGTTCTTCATACTATACTTTCTTTAATTTTGTTCAGTAAGTAAGCATGTACTTTCCTTACTGCTGCTAGTGGGTTGAATATTTCTGAGAGAGGCCACATGAAAACAACCAAACAGGAAAGGGGGTATGTAATGTGGTGATGCATGATGTCATGATGCATTGCATATTTCCAAATTATAGCTCACAAGATACACTTTGATATTGCACATATGCAAACGCTCATTTCAGCAGAACGAGAGTTCAGTTTAAGAGAGAACTTTAATCTGAGTTTATATGGGTGAGTTTGTTATTATCCAAGAAATTACAGATTTACCTGGGGTAAGTTTGCCCATCATTACTTTCAATATGCTTGATAATTTTATCTTTAATAATGCTTTCCATCAATTTACCCAGCACAGATGTTAAGCTAACAGGCCTGTAATTTCCCATATTCTCTTGGATCTCCTTTAAATAAATGGTGTTACACTGGCCATTTTTCAGTCCTCTAACAGATAAGCTGAATTTAGGAACAACTACATATTTTGTTAGAAGATCAGCATTTTCTCATTTGAGTTCTTTAAGAATGGCACCTATGTGTGTGAAATTTCAGAAATGTAGGTGCTTGCCTTGTGTGGCAATTAATTTTAGAAAAATGGGTAGTAGTGGGGTAAATACAGTTATGCCTCCAACTTTTTTATTTTTAAAGATACAAACAGGAAACTTGGGTAACACTTTGCTTGATAGGTGTGTGAAATTTCAGAAAGCTAGGTCCAGGCATGTAGTGGCAAGGTATTTTTGAAACAATGAGGAAAGAAACGCCTATGACTTTTTTATTTTAAAAGTTAGAAGTCTGAAAGTTGCTCACTTTGTAGATGGGTTAGGGGTAGTTGTCTGTCAGAAATTTCAGAAAGTTAGGTCCAGGCATTTGGTGGCTATGAATTTTTTAGATTAAAAGTTACAAAAGTTTTTCCACAGAGGTTTGGGCTGTTAATTGCACCCCCCCCTGCCCCTCCCCCTCCCTCTTTTATCTGTCAAAACTCCATGTTGTTGTAACTTTTAATCTAAAAAATCCATAGCCACCAAATGCCTGGACCTAACTTTCTGAAATTTCTGACAGACAACTACCCCTAACCCATCTACAAAGTGAGCAACTTTCAGACGTCTAACTTTTAAAATAAAAAAGTTATAGGCGTTTCTTTCCTCATTGTTTCAAAAATACCTTGCCACTACATGCCTGGAGCTAGCTTTCTGAAATTTCACACACACATCAAGCAAAGTGTTACCTGTAATGTGCCCATGTTTCCTGTTTGTATCTTTAAAAATAAAAAAGTTGGAGGCATAACTGTATTTACCCCACTACTACCCATTTTTCTAAAATTAATTGCCACATAAAGCAAGCACCTATGTTTCTGAAATTTCACACATATAGGTGCCAATGTACCACCTACAATGTGGCAAAGTTTTATGAGTGGAACTTTAAAAATGAAAATGTTATAGGCATTCCTGGTTTTTTATTAAAAAATTAATTGCCACAAAATGCCTCCACCAATCTTTCTGAAATTTCTCACTGATAACTACCCATAACCCATCTACAAAGTGCCCAAATTTCATCCTTCTATCTTTAAAAATGAAAAAGTTATAGGCATTTTTGTAACACAATACTAGGCTATGGGGAAAAGCATTCAAAATGGCGTCCGATCCGAAAATCGGACATCCGATTTTCGGATCGGAATCGGATCGGATCCGCCCAACCTCCAATCTGATCTGATCCAATCCAACCCCCCATTTCCGATTCCGATCTGCTATCCGATCCGATCCGGGGGGTCAGTGCACATCCCTAATGTTTATGCTCAAATATAAAATGGGGACTCATTCATTTGAGGTGAAGGAGCCAAATGAAGTGTTGTGTTTGGAGCAATCTCTGATTTGATGTAACTTGATTATCTTATAGAAAGTTTTTTAAAAAAAATAAAATGCGTGAAGAGTGGCAATGGCAGTTGGTGAGGTGGTGCTGTGGTACTAAGTGGTCTATTCTGCTGAATAGCAATGGAAGGGGAGGGAAATATGCCCTTATGGACAGACACTGGGCAGCAGCATTGGAGGCAGGAGTGGTGAGTTCAACACTTATGCCGGGATGTAGCTGGTTGGCAGGGCCCACCCAAGCATGTGACAATGATATCAGTAGCCCGTGCAGAGCACTGCTGGCCAGGGAGGACTTTGAGGCTTGTGTGGTGCTGATCACACCATCCTCTGCCTCCATTCTACTGTGTGACACTGTGTTATCACTGCTCCATCTGTGACAGTAGCTCTTCATTAGCACCCCACCACCTCACCAGCCGATGCTGCAGGGGTGGATGACAATGACTGCTCCAAGTGCCTCTTGCCTTGCTACACATTCTCAAAACCCAAACCCAATCTCCAGCTTACACTATGAAGCTGGTGATGCATAAAGACAAGGCTTTCTTGGTAATTGTTTTACTCAGTCAAATATTTTCTACCTGAGTTATTCCTCAGAGTTATTATTATGCTTTGAAAATTAATTGTTAACTGTTCTCGTTTCAAAAATTCTTCCTACATCTCCTCCAGTAGATGGTGTGCTCTGTCTCAAACACACACACACACACACACACACACACACGTTTTTATGCACACACTATTCCTTCCATCCCAACCTGATTTCTCTCCCTCCACCCTTCCTTATTCAGTTTAGATTGAATATATTTATTTCATCCTAACCTATAACAATGATGTATAAAATTAAAAATGTCTGGAAACAGGATAAAATGAAGAACTTAATTTTAAAAAAGAAAAACCTCCTCCAATTTGCCCTTCCATGCAAAGGTGCTGAATGGGGCATTTCAGCACTTTTTCAAGGGAAGGGGCTTGCTGATTGTGAGACCCTGGCATATGGTCATTTCCTATCTTTTCAATTGTTTTAATTGTTGCTGCCTGTTTTGGAACTTTTTGGGGGGAGGGGTCATCCTCACCCCCACCCCCCATCGAATGCCTAAATATGAGGCTTTTCAGGACATTCGGTGGGGGCTGTGAAATCATAGCTGCCACCAGAGTATTATCAAAGTCCACCCACAATAAACACTATTATTTAATTTCTCTTACAACAATGTATATGCCATCAACTAACAAAAGTTCTCAGGGCAACTTACAATCAGAAAGAAATGACACATCAAAGATAAAACTATATTATCTGAATATTTCTTTCTGAATGTGATTCATGTGCTAAGAGAACAGGACTGGCAGACAAACACTATTTCCAGACTTTGTATTCTATTACACTCTCTCCCTCATTTTTTTCACTCTTTTAAGCAAGTCCAGGATGTCCTGAATAGCAGGGAAGTCCAGATCATTCCATATATTCTCTGTAGCCTGTTGTGAAAAATGAAGCATTGCTATATTATCTCTTGCAGGGGTCTGCCATTTGCCACCTAACTGAAGTGACAGGAAAAAAAATCTATCTGAAGACTGCTATAATTGCTTTGGCTTGAAAGCTGTAGCTCTACAAAGGGAAGAGGGATATTTATACTCTAGGCAGAGTGAAGGATAATGGGATTGAAAGTAGTAAGATATAAGAGAATTAAAGACTGGGTGAAGGATGGAGCTTTTCCCAGCTAACTCCAGCTAGTGCGTAACTTCACTGAAAATGCAACATATTGAAAAATTATACAATGAAGCTTAGAGAATATTCTTGTGCTAAATTGATATCAGCTGGGGCACTGTAAGATTGGGTGTAAGTCACCTGATCTGGCAGATCAAGTAGATCCTCTGGCTCCAGGGACCCAGTACTGGCACAAGAGGGGTTCCCCTGTGGAAATTAAAGCCAGCACATCCCCACCTTTGTGTCAACCCCAGAAAGGTGAAATACATGGTGTCAGGCTTGGTTTGAATCCAGATCTTGCTCTTAGTCACTACCCTGCCAAAGCAGACATTACTTTAAAGATGCAACTAGCAGCTATGTGTGTGTTTTTTGGTTTGTTTTTCATTTTTAATCTAGAATAGGTGTACAGCCCACAATCCAGATTGGGAACCTGAGGTAAAATCCAACATAAGATCTACTTAGAGTAGAGCTATTTAAATGAATGGGACTTAGGTTAATCATGACTAACTTAGATCCATTCATTTCAACTGGTCTACTCTAAGTAGGGCTTATGTTGGATTTTTCCCCTAGCGTGAGGGTAGGGTGCTTTAAATCTCCCGCCTCCAATGGGTCTGATCCAGATTGTAGTCTCCCTGCTCCTATTTTACAGTAAAAATTAAAAGAAAATAACTGTTTTGGCCCTCAGGCTGGCAAAAGAGATTCTGTAAGTTAAAACACTTCAATTGAAGTCAATGGGGAGACAAAACGCAGACCAGATTCACACAACACACCATGGCTAGTTGTGGGTTATTTAACTTACAATGAGCCACAGTGCCTGCAAGTGCCACTTTGCATATCCAACCCCCACTCAGGTGTTGTTATGTCATACGAACCCTGTGAGCATAGGTTATGTGAGAGTTAAACAACTCTTGCATAACCCATGGTCTGTTCTATGGTTATGCATGGGTTATGTAACCTTCACATAACCCATCCTCTCTGGGTTCACATGACATGACAAGCCCTGAGCAGGGATCATATGCAAAATGGCAGCAGCACACACCCTGGCCTGAATACACTGCAGCCTCATTGAGGTTTAAAGAAGCCATGGTGGGCTGTTACTGTGTCATGCGAACTGGCTCATGGTATGTTCCACTACCAGTATTACAGTAGCCTTCAGAAGAATGACATCTCCCATCATCCTTCACACTGGGGTCCACTGCAATAACAGGATGATGGGGAGAGAAGGAAGGACCCCACCCCACTTTTCTTGCTGTGCTCTTTGCTGCTGTTCTGGCCACTGTTACTTTAATAGCAGTGGGGCAACAGCAAGCCACAGTCACTAACTAGGTTCAGCTACAGGTAACAGCCAGACAGCCTTTATAGTCATAATAATACTAAACACATGTACACATTTTACCTAACATTTAACCATCTTTTACCTCAGGGTTTCTTTAAAAAATTCTCCAGAATGACATATAAGGTATGGTTTATTGAGCAGCATGATTTTCATTGTATTATTTACCTGCCTTAAAGTCTTGCAGATAGGGCAAACTATACATCCAAACAAACAGAAAATTAATTCAAGCTTCTGTAACAAAGCAACAGGCTCATCTAGTGACAAAAACAATGTACCCCAAAGGCTGAAAACAAGCTCTTAACATTTCTGTCAGACAGAATGTGTGCATGGGGTGGTAGGGAGGGAAGTCTGATAAGTAGATAGAAAAGGAAGTGATAGGAAAATTACAACTAAAAGCATTTCATTTTATACTACAGCCACCACTCCCACTGATATAAGATGTGCATTGCATTTATGGTTAAATCAATTGATTAAAACCAAGTACCATTCACAATCACTAGGGTAACAAGCAAAGGAGAAATACAAATTACTTTTGATAAAGGGAAAATGCGGAAGCCATTTATGTACCAAGTATCTGTGCTGAGGTGAAAGAGAAATAAATTAAAAAGTTAATTAGGGTTGAATGTAGAGAAGAGCTGGCGGAACTCTCCTAGACTCATTTCTAATTAGCTTAAACTTACCTGAGTTCTAAACAAAAGGAAAGATTGGGTAAATTGGGGGCTCAGAAAAAGTATTCATTCATCTCATCCATTCTACCCTTTCCCCACCAGCCACCCCAAAATATGACCCCTTTCCCTGTTGTTACCTGCAGTTGGTGGCACGAGGAGAGAGGGAGGTTATCCCATTGCTCCTATCCAAGTAAGAACATTAGGGGGGTCTATATGCTTTGGAAGCCCCATGGTGGCTGCGCGGTGGCATTGCACCAGTTATATGATGCACCTCACAGCCATCACAGGGCTTTCCCACGAAGCTGCTAATTAAAAATATTGGTATCTTAGCCTGATTTTTTTCACTGGAACAAGACAGGTTTGGCGCATCCACCATCGAACCTCACTCCAGTGTTGCAACGGAGGCTTTCCCAGGCAAATGGCAACACCTGATTGCTCGGCATCTGCCCAGACAGAGGGCAGGGGGTGGGCCCAGCGAGCCAAATGGCCACCAGAAAACCTGAGCCCTCCCTCTGCATCAAGATTAGCCACTGCCACCCCACAGCAGAAAAAGCAGGGGGTTTCCTGAAATGCAGCGGCAAACCAGCATCATCAAGGCAGGGCCTAGGACTGACAGGGCAGAGCCCTGCTTGTGTCTGTCACCTGCAAACTTCATTTTCAGCTGTCTAACCCCAGGTGCAAGAACAATTTTAAACCTTTCTTTTTCATCTCTGTGCTACTTCTCCCATTCTCCCTCCCTCTTGGCTGTTTCCCCCAGGAGCCTGGCAGTAGCTTCACTTCTTGCAGTTTTCAGTAGCTACAATTTCCACTTAGTCCTCTCTAGGGGGAAGCAGAGCCCAAGCTCATAAGTGATAGTGCAGGTTCCCAGAGTCATGCTAAGGCTAATGGCTGATTTGAACACTATGGTCCAGGATGCCTATATATTGGTTAGTTTATTGCTCATGCTTTTCTTTTTATTCTCCAATCATTGGAGACGTTTGTTTTCCCAATACCCAGTCTTAGGTTATTCGTTTCTATAGAAGTCACATTTACATGATGCATGGGCTGCTCTTGGCACATCATCAGGGAAACCCCACTGGCATGAAATAATCATATAAGCTCATAAGTATCATCCTTTAAAGTGCAAGAACACTATTCTCAGAGGCAAGAAGCTCACCTCAATATATATATGCATATTAGGCGCTTGGTAAAGTTGCACTGTGAGCCATCACCATGTCATTAAACATACCAGGTTTTTAAATTGAAATGCAAACCCACTTGTCATTCCAACTAATACCCATTGTGACCCAAATATGAACTCATGGTAAGTCATATTCAAGGGCATTTTGAAGTTGGAATGCTTCAGTTGGATTTCAATCCTACAAAATTGTGATGGCATACAGTTTCTCAGGATGATGCCAATGTTTAGTGGCACCATCCTGGGTTTATGGCTGCAGTGATCCATCATAACCTTTAAGTTCATGCACCATCCATGCACCAAGTTCAAGCAGCAAAAGCATGTGCAGAACCATTCTTTGTGATTGTGGAACTCTCTTCCTTCCAGCTGTGGAACTCTCTTTTCAGTCGATTCATCAAAACTGAAGCCTAAGTACTTTCCATAAGAGCTCTAAGGCTGAGGTTCTTAGAACAAAATAACATATCATTGCACTGCTAGATAAAGAAGAAGAAAGCTATTATAAAGTTATAATCATTGCATACAGATTTTTTCCTACAGCATATAAAATGGGCTGTAAAAGTAATCCTTTAAGTTCTTCACTATGAAAAACATCAGTTGAACAACATGCTGGGTGGCCTATAAATCCAAATTTGCATTAGGCCTGCCAAAGCAGAAGGTCCAGGGTTTTAGAATCCCCTTTAAAGCCACATTTCCACCAATGTGGTTTTCAGATCCTGTCTGTGAAACATTGTCATATTTTAATCCTCACATTTTTCTTCTTTGCTGGCTGATGTTCTGTGAAAGCAGAAAAGAAATATTTTATATCAAGGGCAAAATACCATTTTTCTACAGCTCTAGCAAAACAAGCCCAAACAACAACAAAAAGGGCTTATGATTCAGAAAGCTGAGTATGCTTTCTTGGATATAACTGTCTGCATTTTCCATTACCCCCCTTCCTCAAGTAATTTGAGATTAATTGCTGAAGGAGTGGAGAGAGCTTTGATTAAAAAGGAGCTAGGCATTTTCAGAGGAGCAGTCTGAAAAGCAGGAAGTTCAAGGAAAGGAGGGTTACATGATGGCAGTGATGAGCTCTTATCAAATTCTTTTGTTAACAGCTTTGAATGACTAGATAAAAGTGTTTTGGTCTCTTTGTGTTAGAAGCTTTAGTGCATGGTTAGTGCATTTACATTTTTTATGAGGCCATCATAACCCAGTATTTAAGAATACTAACCCTGGAAATAGAAATAGGAATTCATCCTACGACTATAGTGAAGTTCAATGCCCATTTACATTAAAAAAATAACCCTATCTACTTCCTGATCCTCCTGTTATTGACATATTGCTCTGTGAAAGCGCTATGGTGCTCTAAAATTGCCCAGTGTTAACATGAAAATTCTAATTTGTTAGTTCATGCAAATAACACTCACTTTGGAGTCTGTCACATTTTTCTTTCCTCCCCCCCCCCAGTTCTCAAATGTTTCCCCCCTATTTTTTTGGTATACCACTATGGTTTGCCAAATCGTCACTGTACCATGTGTTCAATCCCTGGGTACAATCCCTGAACAGCAATCACTAGGCTGATCTTGCACAAATCAAAGTTTAGTACAACAGTATTAGTATTAGTAGTAGTAGTAGTAATACATTTATATCCCACCTGGAACTCAAGGTGGCTATATGGGATTTCTACATGGTCTCTTCCAAGCAGTGACCAGAACCAGACCTGCTTAGCTTCAGCAAGGTGGCCGCCGAAAGCCTTAAGCCGAAATCCTTATGTGCTTTCGGACCATGCCTATATTGTATTAGTTCATATTTTTCCAGGGTATTATCAGTGTTTCCCATTCAAAAGCAGATACTATTGTCTATTGTGCTATTTCCCAATTCAAAAGGACAGACCTAAAATGCCTCACCCACACAAATGCAAGTTTCTCATAAAATAACAATAGGAATAGCCCTTCCTTTACATAAGGTAGTTTATGTAAATATAAGCTACCTCAAGATACTCAGAGAAATAAAGTCCTAAAAGTTATTTTTCACACATGAGCAGACACAAACAATCTCTCAGGTCAGGGAGTTTCAACTTTCTACCTTTTAAAATAAAAGAGTTATACAGCACATTTTTTGCTGTAAGTCCAATGTAAGTTTAAAATGCCATAATAAACCACTCATTGCCACTAAATTCTTGCACCAATTTCTCTGGAATTTTTCACACATGAGTAGCCACATCCAATCTCCTATGTCAGGGAGTTTCAACTTTCTACCTCTTAAAATAAAAAGCTATTGCACATTATTTTTCTAAGTCCACTCTCAGTTTAAAATGCCATAAAATGGAGGTCCGATCCTCCGATTTTTCCTATCTGGATCGGGTCCCTTCGGATAGGATCTGATCGGAGGGTTCATAGGATCAGAATTGGAATCGTTTCATTTTATCCAATTTTGGCTGGATCGGATCTGGATTGTGGATCCGATCTGATCTGCTGCACGTCCCTAGTTTTAACCTACAAAGTCTTACACAGTTTGGGACCACAATACCTGATGGAACGCCTTTCCTGACATGAACCTATCCTAACACTACACTCAACATCAAAGGTCCTCCTCCAGGTCCCTACTCTGAGGGAAGCTCAGAGGATGGCAACAAGGGAGACAGCCTTCTCTGTGGTGCCCCCCCCCAATTATGGAATGATCTCCCTGATGAGGCCCCATGGTGCCAACACTAATATCTTTTTGGCGCCAGGTCAAAACTTTTCTTTTCTCCCAGGCATTTTAACAGCTTAATTTGAGGTTTTTAATTGAATTTCTGGCCAGGCTTAAAAGTTTAAAATGTTTTAAATATCAGCTGTTTTATGTTTTATGGTTTTAAATTTTGTATATTGACTTTTTAATGTTCAAACTTTTAATTTTTGTAAACCGCCCAGAGAGCTTCGGCTATGGGGCGGTATATAAATGAAATTAATATTGATCTTCATCATCATCATCATCATCATCATCATGTCTGTCTAGAAAAACTGCCATGAACAAGAAAAGAGAAATTACCTACTACTACTACTACTAATAATAATAATATATTTATCAAGGTTCTTTTTTAAAACCCCACTATGCGTTCAGGGAACTCAGGGCAATGTATTTAGGCCCCCATACCAATTTGACCATTCTCCAAAAGCCACATAGTGAACAGAATTCCTTCAGGTTTGCGTGATGTTATAAGGGGAAGGTAGATGCCCCCCTTCCTCATGCCCCCCTCTGTCCTCGAGTTCAGCATGTGTAAAAAGAGCTTCTATGTGCATATTGATGTATGTCCATAGAGTTCCTTCAGGTAAGGGGGTCCTCATTAGGCCAGGAACTGGAGGAGTTCTGTGTCTATATGACAGTAGGTATGTGGAGCCCCTTCTCTCCATGCCCTGAACTCAGAGACAGAGGGAGCATGGCTGGCAGGAATTCAGGGTCATCTGGTGAAGCTGAGTGGTGGGAAATTCAGGACATGCAAAAGAAAGCAATTTTTCACACTGCACATAGTTGAAGTCTGCCACATAGGGCAGTGATGGGCAACAACAGATTCTTTTAAATGGGTTAGACAGATTCCTGGAGGATAAGGCTATCAATAGTCATGATGACTATTTGCCGCTTCCAAGTTTAAAGGCAGCATGACTTTGAATATCAGTCTCTGTGAAACAAAGGTGAGCTTATGGGCTTGCCATGGGCTTGCCTATCTACACCACCACAGGATGGTGGTATAGATAGGCCTTTGGTCTGATCCAGCAGGAAGTTTCTTTTGTTCTCAATACACATGTAGGGGGGATGGATTTGTCTGGACTATGTTTTTTTCTTTCTCTCTGTCATCTTTCTTTCTGTCCACACCTGAAAGCTGTGAGGGGCTCTCAAGCCTGGAATTTGAGCAGTGGGATTACATTCTGTGGCCATGATAGCTTAACACTATCATGGCGGGGGGGGGGGGGGGTTGAACTTCTTTCAGCCATGGGGCAAAAGTCTATTTTGGAGAAGTTCCAGATCTACACCAAGCAGGGTTATAACACTTTGAAATCAGTTAAAAAATGTAAATGGAATGTGTCCTGGCCACAAACAGTTATCACTAGGCTGACCATCTGAAAAGGAGGACAGGGCTCATGTAACTTTAACAGTTGTAGAGAAAAGGGAATTTCAGCCAGTGTCATTTGTATGCAATTAGTTCCTGGTGAAATTCCCTCTTCATCACAGCAGTTAAAGGTGCAGGGGCCCTGCCTTCTTTTGTATATGGACACTGTAGGATACTGCCTGCAACTTTAACTGTTGTGATGAAGAGGGAATTTCACCAGGAACTAATTGCATACAAATGACACTGGCTGAAATTCCCTTTTCCCTACAACTGTTAAAGTTACATGAGCCCTGTCCTCCTTTTCAGATGGTCAGCTTAGTTATCACTACCATCATAAACCATTATAAAGCAGAAGTGCCGATCCTGCCCCAGTGGTGGATAAGGCCAAAGGCAAATGAAGCGGACCAAAACACTAGCATATTTTAGAGTATATCTTTTACTGCTAGTATCCAAGCTTTCGGACTGGCATTCCAAACTTTAAGAATGGGGCTGGGGGGGGGGGGGGAACACTGCACAGAAGCCGAGAAAATACCAAACAATCAGTAGTCATAAGAAAAGGGGTGGAGCCAAGGAAAGGGAGCATGGAGGTTCTGCACCTCTGGTCTTATGGATTTATTCCTGCAGGCAGCACTTTTGACTGGTGGCATCCAAAGCTAGGGTGACCAGACGCCCGGATTTGTCCGGACATATCCGGGAAATGGGGTGCAAATCCGCATCCGGGCGGAAAAAACCGTTTTGGGGGGCCAAATCCGGAAATTTAGCCCCCCAAAACGGTGACCAGATGGCCCTGGGGCGAGCTGGGCCAACCGCGGGGCGGCGGGGGCAAACCGGGGCAGCGGGGGGTCACGCGGCGGTGGCGGGAGGCTGGCGGCGCGAGGCACCTACCGGCTGGGGCGTCCGTTTCCCTCCGGTGCTCGGAATCTACTGAGAAACAGGCTTCTTGGCCTATCCCTCAGTAGCGCGCCGGGTGATGACGTCATCACTCGGCGCACTGCTGAGAGACAGGCCAAGAAGCCTGTTTCTCAGTAGATTCCAAGCATGGAGGGAAACGGACGCCCCAGCAGCAGCAGGTAAGGAGCGCGTGGGGGGTAGGGGGGCGGCGCGGGTGCTCACGGTGGGTGGGGGGCGGCGGTGCGGGTGCTCACGGTGGGGGGGCGGTGTGGGTGCTCGCGGCGGGGGGGCGGCGCGGGTGCTCGCGGGGGGGGCGGTGCGG
Source organism: Anniella stebbinsi (assembly GCA_029215795.1). Lineage (NCBI taxonomy): Eukaryota > Metazoa > Chordata > Lepidosauria > Squamata > Anniellidae > Anniella > Anniella stebbinsi. Next base: position 222,852,539 of record JARDYH010000003.1, read on the forward strand.
GTGCTCGCGGCGGGTGGGGGGGCCGTGCGGGTGCTCGCGGCGGGTGGGGGGGCCGCGCGGGTGCGCGTGGCGGGTGTGGGGGAGGCACGGGGGCGCAGAGCGGGGGGGCGGCGCGGGGGTGCACGGCGGGGGGGCGGCGCGGGGGCGCGGGGCACTTACCTGCTGGGGCTTCCCACCGGTGCTCGGAATCTACTGAGAAACAGGCTTCGCGGCCTATCCCTCAGTAGCGCGCCGGGTGATGACGTCATCACTCGGCGCACTGCTGAGAGACAGGCCAAGAAGCCTGTTTCTCAGTAGATTCCAAGCACGGAGGGAAATGGACGCCCCAGCAGCAGCAGGTAAGGAGCGCGTGGGGGGTGGGGGGGCGGCGCGGGTGCTCGCGGTGGGTGGGGGGCGGCGGGGCGGGTGCTCATGGCGGGGGGGTGGGGCGGGTGCTCGAGGCGGGGGGGCGGCGCGGGTGCTCGCGGCGGGGGGGGCGGTGCTGGTGCTCGCGGCGGGTGGGGGGGAGGCGCGGGGGCGCGGGGCGGGTGGGGGTGCCGTGCGGGGGCTCGCGGCGGGGGGCGGCGCGGGGGCTCGCGGCGGGGGGGCGGTGCGGGTGCTCGCAGCGGGGGGGGCCGCGCGGGTGCATGCGGCAGGGGGGCGGCGCGGGTGCGCACGGCGGGTGTGGGGGAGGCGCAGGGGCGAGGGGCGGGTGGGGGTGCCATGCGGGGGCACGGGGCGGGGGGGCGGCACGGAGGCGCATGGCGGGGGGGCGGCGCAGGGGCACGGGGCACCTGCTGGGGCTTCCTTAGGGTGACCAAGGAGGACAGGGCTCCTGTAACTTTTAACAGTTGTGTAGAGAAGGGAATTTCAGCTGGTGTCCTTTGTATGCATGCAGCACCTGGTGAAATTCCCTCTTCATCACTGTAGTTAAAGCTGCAGGAGCCCTGCCCGCTTTTGTATCTGGTCACTCTAGTATAGCTCCTGCAGCTTTAACTACAGTGATGAAGAGGGAATTTCACCAGGTGCTGCATGCATACAAAGGACACCAGCTGAAATTCCCTTCTCTACGCAACTGTTAAAAGTTACAGGAGCCCTGTCTTCCTTTTCATATGGTCACCCTAATTTAAATGGAATTTGCTTCTTTCCATGCACTTAAGCATGCTTAAGGAACACTTGCTAATGTTCCTTAAGCATGCTTAAGTGCATGGAAAGAAGCAAACTCCATTTAAATTAGGGTGACCATATGAAAAGGAAGACAGGGCTCCTGTAACTTTTAACAGTTGCGTAGAGAAGGGAATTTCAGCTGGTGTCCTTTGTATGCATGCAGCACCTGGTGAAATTCCCTCTTCATCACTGTAGTTAAAGCTGCAGGAGCTATACTAGAGTGACCAGGTACAAAAGCGGGCAGGGCTTCTGCAGCTTTAACTACAGTGATGAAGAGGGAATTTCACCAGGTGCTGCATGCATACAAAGGACACCAGCTGAAATTCCCTTCTCTACGCAACTGTTAAAAGTTACAGGAGCCCTGTCTTCCTTTTCATATGGTCACCCTAATTTAAATGGAGTTTGCTTCTTTCCATGCACTGCTTAAGTGCATGGAAAGAAGCAAACTCCATTTAAATTAGGGTGTCCATATGAAAAGGAAGACAGGGCTCCTGTAACTTTTAACAGTTGCGTAGAGAAGGGAATTTCAGCTGGTGTCCTTTGTATGCATGCAGCACCTGGTGAAATTCCCTCTTCATCACTGTAGTTAAAGCTGCAGGAGCTATACTAGAGTGACCAGGTACAAAAGCGGGCAGGGCTCCTGCAGCTTTAACTACAGTGATGAAGAGGGAATTTCACCAGGTGCTGCATGCATACAAAGGACACCAGCTGAAATTCCCTTCTCTACGCAACTGTTAAAGATACAAGAGCCCTGTCTTCCTTTTCATATGGTCACCCTACCATATACAAAAGAAGGCAGGCCCCCTGCAACTTTGTGATGAAGAGGGAATTTCACCAGGAACTAATTGCATACAAATGACACTGGCTGAAATTCCCTTTTCTCTACAACTGTTAAAGTTACAGGAGCCCTGTCCTCCTTTTCAGATGGTCAGCCTACCCTAGGTAGGTAGGCGCGGGGTGAGTACAGTGCAGGTGGGGCAAGTGGGTTGTGGGGTGGGATGAGGCAGTTGTGGGGTGTGCGGTTGTGGGGTGTGCAGTTGTGGGGTGGGCGTGGGGCGAGGCTAGCGGGTGCGCGGGGGTGGAGTGCGGGGTGGGCAGACAAACTGCAGGTGAGGCAGGTGGAGTGGTTGTGGGGTGCACAGCTGCTGGTTGCGGGGTGGGTGGGGCGGGCATAGGGTGCGGCGGGCAAGTGTGCAGGTCATGCGAGATGGGCGGGCGTGGGGTTGACGAGGCGGAAGCGGGGTGGACGGGTGCTGGGCCAGTGCAGGGTGGCACGGCCTGGCACGGCGCGCAAGTTGGCATGGCGTGCAGGCAGCACAGCTTGGCACAGTGCAGCCTGACCCAGTGCAGCCTGACCCAGTGTGACCCATGGGGCGGCGCAGTGGGGGAGCATCCTCACCCGGTGTCCTGGGGCATTCCTGGCCGGGTGTGGGGCAGTCTGGCCTGGCCTGGAGTATGACACGCTGGACTTCAAGCCCATGGGGTGGCCTGGCCCAGTCGGGAGTGCAGGCGTCTTAGCCTGGCCTGGCACTCGGGGCTGGGGCTACCTGGATGTGATTTCATTTATCGTTGGGTGCTGCTACTGTTTAGTGAACTTTTCTTTAATATTTTTGATATATTTTGATGAATTAATTGGGGTGGTGCATGTGTGTGTGTTTTAAAATTATTATTAGGTTTGCCATGGGTGAGTATGCTGGTGTGTGTGGATATTTATTGTATTTTCAGTCTTGGTGAGTGTGTGTATTTGTTCTGTTGGTTGTTTTTTGCCTTGGTGCTTGTCTGGATTTTTATTATTTTTCCTTGGGTGGGTATGTGGGTGAGTGTTGTATTTTTAATATTATTTTATTGCAATGGATGTGTGCATGTTTTTGTTTTATTTTGCATTGTGTGGGTGGTTTATTATTAATATTGTCATTATTATTTTGCCTTTGGAGAGCGTGGGGGTGGATTTTTATCCCCTCTTCCAGTTAAGTGTGTGTGTGGAGGTTGTTGTTGTTTAAATTGCTTTCAGGAGGATGTGGAGTTTTCCCCCACTTTGGGCAAGTGTGCAGGGGTATGTAAATTTTAATTTTTATTGCCTTTAGTGAGCATGAGGTGTGCGTGGATGCTGCTACTGCTGATCTTTCCTGGGGTGTGTATGTCTGCCTTCTTTAGTATCTGGTCATGCTAGGATGGGCTCCTGCAGCTTTAACTGTTGTAATGTAGAGGGAATATCACCAGATGCTGCATGCATACAAATGATACTTGCTGAAATTCCCTTTTCAATACAGCTATTAAAGATACAGGATCCCTGTCCTCCTTTCCATAATCACTCTAACTAATGGAATAATTGTAACTTTTTTCCTGTTACCATAGTTCTTTAACTTACATAGCCAGTGGTGTATAGTTTTCTCTTTCCCTCTTCCTTTAATGCAACGTTTGTGTCATTATGTAGTGCTATGTCAATGAAGTAGTGTGTTTTTCATTTTTGTTTATGACTGTTATGTCTGGTTGATAGCAAAGTGTTGCCTTGTCCCAGAATTGTTCTGTCCCAGCAAGATAATATATGAGTGCATAGTGTGGCTTGTCTTGTCTTGTTTGACTGTGTCTGGGACTCCTAGGCTCTGAAAGCATCGTTCTGAGAGCATCTGCTGGTTGCATGATCCACGAGGCCGGGTTCTGGTGAGTGCACAGTTTTCCTTGACAGGAGGGGCTTGCACTTGCTATATTAAGGTGAACAAATGTGAAGAAGCTGCAATCCCATATGTATCTGGGAGTACGGTTTATTGAAGTCAACAGGACTTATTCCTGAGTTGTCATAGGATAGCATTGTATGATAGGACATAGGGAGATGATAGCTTCTGAGTTATCTGCTACTCAGTTTTCTTTGGGTAAAGTATTAAACTCTCTGATTGGGATTTCTGTTCTCTGCACACTGAGGCAGTGTAAATTCAGGAGACATTTGGATAAAAGGAGGGAAAGATCTTTGTCTAGCATTGTGATAATGGGCATCTGTTCTGGCCTTTCTTTGTACCTCTACTGACCATGGGCTTGTTTACATGGCTAATGAACCAGAGATATAATGACACATTTTTAGATTAGTTTCTCACTGATAAACCAGAAGTTGAAACAAGTTAAGAGATGCTAGTGAGAAATAACTGCTACAAGCCTTTAGTCCATTTTGTTCCATGACTGTTTGTAGGGTAATAGTATTTTATACTCTTTCTGAATGCTACATTACTCATTTATTGTACTAGATTTTCCTGTACTAGATTTTTCTGCACTTGTCAACTGCTTCATTTGTTTAGTGCTGAATCTGTGAGTATGGATATGAGAAAGGTGATGAGGAAAGAGTGTTAAATGTTAGGAAAGGTGAGACTACGGTCATCCAGTGAAGGATTTGCAGTCAGAAAAGATATGTGAGGGAAAAGGAGACTGTATCACACAAAGTATAGCAAAAGCTTTAAAGTACAGCAAAAGCTACAAAAGTAGGAGTGAAGTTAATTTCAGATACACTGAATGTCTCAGTGATTTTAACATGAAGATGTTATGCAGAACAGGTTTGTCTTAATTGTGTGCTGTGAAATCAGACATGTGACGAAGGCCATCTTTGGGTGGGCACGTCCCTTTGGGGGCTGGCCATGTTGGTGGTCACGCCCCCTTGGAGGCCGGCCATGTTGGTGGGCACGCCCCCTTGGAGGCTGGCCATGTTGGTGGGCACGCCCCCTTGGGGCGGCCATGTTGTCCTCCTTTTTGGTTTCCAAAATATGGTCACCCTATCCAAAGCCATACACTTAGGCCTTGGGGAACTAATGTTAGAATCCTTATTTTAAAAAGGTTAGGCAGAAAGTCATATAAGAGTTGTTACTGAAGTGTGAGACTTTTTTTCTCCCTCTGCTAGCATGATTGTTGCTTCAGTGAGTATGAACAAAAGCAGAACATGATTTTGTTTTAAAAAGTGTATGAGAAGTGAGTCAGAGAGAGAAGAAGAGACTTCAGTAATTATTTCTGAAGATATACAGTCAAATTGTTGTAGCAAAACATATCTCCTCTACTTGAAATTCTGTGTTCATCTCTGCAGCTGTTGATTTCAATGGGATTTTGGTTTGAATAATGGTCTGCTATGGCACAGCAACTCCCTGTTCAGTGAATGGAAGGGGAAACAGGCAGGACAGTGTGCCCACACTGCTTTTTGCCCTTTCCTTCCTGTGGTCTTTTCAACTGCCACCAGAGGGAAACATTGATTTCCCCCTCTGGGCTCCTCTAAATGAGCAATTATTTCACACTTGCGATTGGCCACTCAGGGAAGTTTGCAGGTCCATTACACAACATCATCAATGACCAGGACATCTCCAGCGCAATCCCCTGGAAATCATGCTTTTCAAAGAACCACAGATAATGTGGCAATAACTGGAAAAAACAGGTTCTCCCAGTGTGTAAACTCGGTGTCGCACATTAATTCTACCATTAGATGGCACTGTCTCAGTGGAAGTGAATGGCGCACGCAGAGAGAAGATGTGTTCAATTCAAACTACGTGGCTGTGATTGAGCTGATAGCAATCCCTGAAAAAAAGTGGAAGCAGAAAGCCCTGGTAAGGCAGTAGGAGCTTTTTTAAAAAAAAATGTAGAGAAGCTGTGTGGCTGCCTTCACCCAACCAGCCTTAAAACTCTCTGGGTCTCAGGTATCTAGGAAGTGTGGGGGTTAAGCATGAATGGATCTGCTACAAACTTGGCATGTCTAAAGCCCTACTTAAGAGCTATCATCATACCAAGTTTCATCTCTTTATCTTTAAACATGATAGCATTTTTTAAATAAAATTAATTTTAAAACCATGAACTTTAAAAGATTCCTAAAAAACTCTAGGCTTGAAATGATCTGCTCCAAATTTGGCAATTCTAAAGACTTACTTACGAGCTATCACCATGACAAGTTTCATTTCTTTATCTTTAAAAGTGAGGAAGCTATAAGCATTTGATTAATTCCCATTGACTAGAGCAGTTATCTCCAAAGGGTAATCCGACAGGGTGAAGTAAAGGGAGCAGCTCCGAGCAGAGATTTGCCTCAATGGCACTCTGGCTCAAATATTGAGGAAGATAAGATGCACTTTGCACACCCCTAGTAGGCATGTCTACGTTTCCTGACCAGAACAATGTCAGCTTCCCCTTGCCATGCCAATCTTGACCACAGACTTCTCCCAAAATTAATTGTAATACTTTATCTTCATTTATCTTTTTTAATATGTTCTTAGTGGAAAGTATAGTGTGTTGTTTTACCATAATTGTGCAGTTTCAGGCTGCTGTACTATTGTATTTGCGCAGAAATTATATATATATATATATATATATATATATATATATATATATAACTGCAGGGGGAAGGAAAATGTAAGGGGTGGGGCAGGAGTGAAAAGTTACATGAGCTGAAATAGCACAATAACCCACAGACATGAAAATGTCCAGCACTCAACTCGCTAAGGAAACGGAGGGGGAAACTGCAGACACAAACCAGGAAAATGAAGTAGGTGTGATGGTATCGTGTTTCAAGGATACCACTTAGGAATGTCCAGGTCCAAGGTCAGTAATCCAGTCCATCAGTCAAAAGCCGAAGCTGCCGTTTGAAGTCCAGATAACATTATTGCCTCCCCCCTTCTGGGATGCTCAAGGCAGCCGGGAGCCCACCTGGGCAGTGACTGCACTTTTAGAGAGGCTGTTGACACCGGGGAGTGGAAGAGAGGAAGGCAAGATACACAAAACATCACAATGCCTTCCCCCACCCAGTCTTCTGGGCCGCACAAGGCAGCCAGGAGCCCAGCTGAGCTGTAATGTGTCAGGGAGCGGCAATATGTGTTGTGATGGCCAAAGGGAGATATGGTGATGGCAGGGCGAAGTGTCATTACAGGGGAAGGAGAGATAGATATTTAACATCCATTTTACCTTCCGGACACCCTGCTACCCCAGGGATCTTGGAGAACTAACCAGGCCACCCACAGAACCTCTCCTTGCTCCTATGCAATGCCAGGTCAGTTAAAGATAAAACTAATGTTATCTATGACCTCCTTATAGATGAGGAGGCTGACCTGGCATGCTTCACAGAGACCTGGATCGGAGCTGACAGTGCCCCGACATGGGCCCAGGCCCTCCCATCTGGGTACTGAGTTAGTGAACAGGTGAGGGAAAGTGGGAGGGGGGCAGAGTAGCTGTGGTCTAGAAAGATAACCTTAACCTAACCAGACTTCCTGTCCTGAAATTGAATTACATCGAATGTGTGTACCTGAGTCTGAAGGCCAGGGATAGACTAGGGATTCTATCCGTGTACCAGCCACCCCGCTGCCTATCAGACTCCCTGGCCGAGCTTACGGAACTGGATTCAGATCTGATGTTGGAGTCGCCCAGGCTTTTGGTTCTGGGTGATTTCAACATCCCATTCGGGACCAGTTTGTCAGGTGCAGCTTGGGAGTTCATGGCATCCATGACAACCATGGGCCTATCCCAGTTGGTCTCTGGACCTACACATTCAGCAGGTTACACCCTTGATGCTGTTTTCAGTTCAGAACAGACAGATCTGTGGGCGGAGGTGATGAATACCTCTGCATTGTCATGGACAGACCATATTCTGGTCAGTGTTAGTATCCCAGCTACCACCCGCCCCTGCAAGGGTGATGGACCTATTAAGATGGTCTGCCCTCGAAGGCTGATGGATCCTCTTGGATTCCAGAAAGCCTTAGAGGGTTCTATGGCTGGTATCATTGACGATCCTGTAGAAGCCCTGGTCAATAGATGGAATCAAGACCTAACTAGGGCTATCGACATGATTGCCCCCAAACATCCTCTCCGACCCACTTCTAACCGGGAACCCTGGTATACAGAATATCTCAGGGCATTGAAGCTGGAAGGACAACGACTGGAGCACCGATGGTGGAAAACTCAACTTATATCTGACAAGACACGACATAGAGAACATCTTCGTTCCTATGGGGTGGCCATATGTGCAGCGAAGAAAGTTTTCTTCTCTGACTGCATTGAATCTGCAAATTCACATCCAGCAGAACTGTTCAGGGTGGTGAGGGGTCTAACCCAGGCACCTTCCCCCCTGAGTCCAATCTTAAAGCCATTGGTAGTTCACTGTGATGCCATTAATGATCATTTTGCAGATAAAATCTCTCAGATAAGAGCCAATTTAGATGCAGTCATTATAGCAGAGACTAACAATGGAGCGTCCAGCAACTCCGCGAGTAGAATTACACTGGATCAGTTTCAGTTGTTGAGTACCGAGGACGTGGACAAGCTGCTTGGACGAGTGAGGAGGACAACTTGCCTTCTCAATCCCTGCCCTTCTTGGCTGGTCATCCAGGGAGGAGATGTAATTAGACTACAACTACAACATATTATTGATGCATCTCTCAGGGAGGGGACTTTCCCATCATATTTAAAAGAAGCAGTGGCATAGCAGCCTCTAAAAAAGCCCTCCCTGGACCCTCTGAATCTTAATAACTACAGACCAGTATCAAACCTTCCTTTTCTGGGCAAGGTGATCGAGAGGGCGGTTGCCTTCCAACTCCAAGCAGTTTTGGATGATACAGATTTTCTAGACCAATTTCAAACCAGCTTCAGGGCAGGATATGGAGTTGAGACAGCTATGGTCGCCTTAGTGGATGATCTATGTTTGAGTATTGATGGGTGGAGTGTGTCCCTGCTGGTACTTCTGGATCTCTCAGTGGCTTTCGATACCATCGACCATGGTTTCCTTCTGGAATGCCTGAGGGAATTGGAATCAGGGGTACTGTGCTTCAGTGGTTCCATTCCTACCTCTCAGGCAGGTTCCAGATGTTGATGCTTGGGGATAGTTGCTCCTCAAAGAAGGAGCTGTTGTATGGCATACCACAAGGCACCATCCTATTCCCAATGCTGTTTAACATCTACATGAAACTGCTGGGAGAGACCATCTGGAGGCATAGGGCGGGGTGCTATCAGTACGCTGATGACACCCAAATATATTTCTCTATGCCTTTGACAACAGCGTCAGCTAAGTATAGTGTGTCTCCTTTGAATGAATGCTTGGAGGTGGTAATGGGCTGGATGAGGAAAAACAAACTGAAGCTGAATCCAGACAAGATGTAGGTGCTTACTGTCAAAGGCCCCAACTTGGGTTTGGAGGTGTGTCAACCAGTTCTGGATAGGGTTACACTCCCCTTGAAAGGCTGTGTTCGCAGCTTGGGGGTGCCTCTGGATCCATCGCTCCAAATGACAGCTCAGATAGATGTGACGGCCAGGAGTGCCTACTACCAGCTTCGGCTGATACGCCAGCTGCGCCCCTTCCTAGAGTTGGAAGACCTAAAGATGGTAGTGCACGCACTGGTAACTTCGAGGCTCGACTTCTGCAATGTGCTGTACATAGGGCTACCTCTGTGCCTAGTCCGGAAACTTCAACTAGTTCAAAATATGGCAGCCAGGTTAGTCACCGGTACACCTAGGGGTGACCATATTACACCAGCTTTAAAATCACCCCACTGGCTTCCAATTAGTTTCCAGGCGAAGTACAAAGTACAACTTCTCTGCTGCTTGCTGTGCCTTCTGCTCACTTCCCAGAATTCCTCAGGAGTTTAGAGGCCAAAAGTTTAACTTTTGGCCTCTAAACTATTTTAGCTGAAACTGATTAGCACTCCCAAATAGATTTAACCACCTCATATCCCAAAATAAAATAATAAATAAAAATGGAGCACAATTTTGTTCCTTCACAAGGTCCCTTTGTGAAGAATCCTGAAGCAAACACACATCCCTTTTCTCACAATGAAGCTTTCAAAAAAGGGGAGGGTGGCTGCAATTTGTGGCAAGTACAAACACAAGGAAATTAAAGGGCAAGTATTTGTGAGCACCCAAATGATTTTCCCTGAAAGTCTATATTTTGATTCCAACTTCAACCTGCAATACATTCTGCTAGAGCCCTAGTTATACACTTCTCTTTTCAAGATTTGCTTTTTCCTTATGAAAGAGAATAGAAAGAGAATGCTCCCTACCCCACACATGCAGAATATTACCTAAAGCAGAAAACCTGTGCATCTCTTCTTAACTAGATTATGGACTAATGGACAACATGATCATTGTTACTTCAATTCACATTTTTAGATTAAAAAAATAAATCATTTAGCGACATGGAGGATTGATTGCAACAATTTCTGTACCATTTGAAATAGGGCTGTTCAATGATTGTCTCACAGCTTGATATAAGACTATCTTGAAGCAAAATAGTGCTGAAATCTCAATTAGTTCTCCTTGAAAATAGGCTGTATATCAGCAGCATTTAGAAAAGAAGTTGCATGTTGGGCACATAGTTTAAATCATGGTGCCATTTGGGACTCCTGGTTATTTTACTTGCAGATGTGTTTTGCTTGTTCTACATTGGCCTTATTACACATACCGTCTGCTCAAGATTATGGGCCTTGTTTTTAGTATCATCTGTGTCTTTTGAAGCTTAGTGATACTGGGTTTAGGACAGAAACAAAATAAGACTCTGGAAAATTCTGCCATGTAACAGAACATCAAGCTTGATAATATTAATGACAACTTTTGATGAAATTATTGATACAGTTACAGTTGAGGCATTAAAAATGTATTCTAGTCCAGTTTTAACAGCACAGCAGGAGGAGCAATGGAGGGAATTTTCACATCTTTGTCCTCCTGTTTTTACATTTTCCCTCTAGATGTGCCTCTGAGCCCATCTAGAATAGTCACACAGTGGGCACGGGGCTGGGGCTGGAGAGGCCATAGGATTTTGCATATCCTGGCCTGTTTTCTCCCTTCCTTGCCAACCAGAACACCTCACTTTTTACTTCTATGTGGTCCTCCAAGGCTGCTTATGTGACCTTGGAAAACAGGCACCACTGTTCTTTCCGTAGTGGCTGTGAGGGAAGGGTATGATCTTGGAGTCCCTTCTCCCTTGAAGTCATAGCAGTGCTTACATCTTTTGGAGAGGGAATCAAAGAAATTATATGGTCCCTAGGTGGCTCTCCAGAGACCATTGGATTGTGCTCTAAGGGACAAATATGTTGCATGAACTAACCCTAAGTAAAGACTACTTGAAAGTTATAATTTTGTAGCATGGTAATGTATTTTCTATTTTTAAAAAAACAGATGGAAAATAGCAAATACAATTAAATCTATATTGCATGTCTTTTGATTCAGAAGAAGGTTGTGGCTTCAAAGTTATAGGAAAAAACACAACTTTAGGCCTCTTATCAGCACTGAGAGCAACCTGTAAAACACAATCCAACTTCTATTGTCAACTGCATGAATATACCCAGTACTTTATGAACCTTGAAAGAATTAAATTATCATAAATAATAATAAAAAAAACCTAGAGCCTTTACTAATTACCACCATAAAAATCTCTGGAGAAACTCTCATGTAAGGAATCATGTATCAGATATTTGCCATTCATTAATTAATATTCATTATTCACCCCTAGTTTATCCAAGCATTTAGCGGGAGAAAAAGATGATGAATTAATTGTTTTTGTGCCAGTTTTGTCTAGTAGGGCTGCCACAGAGAGGCCATCCTCTCAGTGTGTATGTGAGCGTGCATATGACAGCATTTCATAGAATCCTATATACTAATAGTGAACTAATTCTCTGATTATGGATTCTTATGAAGCCAAAATGGCACTATCCACAAACAAGAGTGATATATTAGCAGGCTTGAGGGAACCTCAAGGTATACACACACACACACACACACACTGAAGGGTGCAATTCTATACACACACTAAGCTGGGAGTAAGTCCTATTTAATGGTGCTTGCTTCTGAGTAGGCACAGACAGATCTGGAACAGGAGCAATGAGCTTTCACTATTACGTCTGCTCCTACTTGAGTCTTTTAGGCCCCATTCTCTCCGTTCTTTGGCTTTTTCCTCTGTACTGTCTGAGAAAAAGATATACTTGCTCATGAGAGAGACAGGATGCACTCTCACAAGAAACATAGAATCATGGAATAGTAGAGTTGGAAGGGGCCTATAAGGCCTTTGAGTCCAACCCCTGCTCAATGCAGTGCCATTTACCCAATTGCAGGTGTGTAGCCAGAAATCACGTGGCAAGGATGTTCTACAGGGCCACAGAAGGGGCAGAACATAAATACAGGCAGCATAATATGTTTAACATTATTTAATGTGAAGTAATATCAATTGGGAGGGAGGGTTTTCTTTTATTGCCCCAATATTGTAGAAATGTGAGAAAAAACAAAACTGACAGATTTGCCGATCCAGGCCCAGGGCTTTGAGAGCTTTATTTTTAAAAGTCTGGGTTTTAATCCCTATATATTTACTGCAGAATTACAGGTGGTGCCTCGTGTGTGTGTGTGTGTATGTGTGTTTTGGACAGGCTCCTCACCTTTAACAGCTATATAACAGGCAGATATAACATGGTCCTCTCCATGCTAGGAATATCTATATCTGTTGAATTTGGCTGGTGAAGATGGGTGATAAATTTGTTTCAGTTTGCTTTTGCTAAAAATGCAAATAACTTCATATTTGGAATGGGAAGAACTTGTGATTTAAAAAATCTGAATGCAGGAGGAAGTGAAACTGACAGATTTGACAAACCCTAGTGTTAACTAACTTGGGTTTACAGAAAGGTGGGTATATAGTAATATTTAAATATGTATTGTTTCAGTAAGAACATAAGAAGAGCCATGCTGGATCAAACCAAGGAGCCATCTAGTCCAGCATTTGTTCACACAGTGGCCAACCAGCTGCCCACAGAAGACCCACAACCAGAACATGAGTGCAACAGTATTCTCCCACCCCTGTCCCCAGCAACCACTGTACATAGGCTTACTGCTTCTGATACTAGAGGAAGTACATGGTAGCCATTGAGAGCCTTCTCCAGGAATATATGTGATTCCCTTTTAAAGCCATCCAAATGGGTGGCCATTTACAATACAATACTTTATTACGGTTAAAAAACCAGCATAGCAAAGAGAACAAGTCATACATGTAAAATATACAGCCTTCCATAGTTTAAGTATGTGCTGTGTGAAGAAGTACTTCCTTTTATCTGTCTGGAATCTCCCACCAATCAGCTTCATGGGATGACCTTGGGCTAGTATTATGAGAAAAGGAGAAAAATGTCTCCCTATCGACATTCTCCACACCATGCATGATTTTGTACACTTCTATCATGTCTCCCCTTATCCACCTTTTCTTTTAGCTAAACAATCCCAGCTGTTGTAACCTTCCCTCATAGGGGAGTTGCTGCGATCTTGAACGTGAACATTTTCAAGATACTGACTTGCTTCCTCATCTCAGTCCACCAATCAATAATAATAATCTACTTTGCAGGTTGGTTGTTGTAACTAAGAAATATTGAACTGTATAAATGTTTTATAAATCATGATTACTGTTTAATTGCTATATAAATCATTATTACTAAATAAGTGCTATATAAATCATTATTAAGTCCTCCTTTTAGATGGCAGACTAATTGTCCTGTGACTATTATGCAATAGTGTCTTCTTGTTAATTATGAAAATCATTTTGTAACACACTAGAGGATGAAATGTGGCTACTCTTCTTTCTTCAAAGATTAGGCTGGATTTCAGTACATGCATTTTCAGGGCACAGTTCAAAGCAGAAAGGCATCAAAACAATGAATCTTAATTTTTCAAATCTCTTGGATCATTTCAACATTTGGCTGCTGGCACTTTTATCTTGTTCTTTATAGCTTTCATCATCTTTCATAAAGACACATTGTATCGTCATTTTCTGTTTGTTTGCTAGCAGAATCTCAGCGGTGGATTGTGCCAGCCCATTTGTTGCAATGAATGCCTGTTATTTGGCCGCTCCCTTGAAAACAACTTCTTACTCTTGAACAGCATTCTAAAATGTTCAGTATTAAAATATTCTCTCCGGTCGAGCAATACAAATTATTTTAGACATTCAATAATCTGTTCTGTTAGCAAAGTCTGCTTCTATTTCATTCCTTATATGTGATCTTGATCTCATGCCCGAGGGAGAAATATCCCTACTACTCAGAAGGTTTGTAGAGATAGATACACATTTCCTGCTACTGCTTTTCTTCATTTTCACTGTTTAATCTTAAGAAATGTGTAGGGCAGAAGTAGATGCTTCTAAGGGTACAACCCTATGCATTTCTGTCCAAACATGCATAGGATTGTGCCTTAGAGGGTTTTTGTTGTTGTAGTTGTTTGTTTTGAAAAGCAACAATGAACGAAAAGCTTTCCTGAAAAGCTTTATGGGCTATTGCACATATTACACAATATCATGACCTGATTCAGGATGGGATACTCCCATCTTACATACTGAAAAGCTTGAAACAAGACCCCTGAGACCCATGGTTTGTCAGTTCTCCAATTACTTTACTAGAGTCACTATACAACTACTATACAACAATAAAGTCTATTCAGTCAGGGCAGGGAGCCATTCTATTTCCCTGGACATTGGGCTGCAACTCATGAGTGATACTCCTTCAAAGAGGTATCCCCCATGGCATTGGGTGGAACTCCTTCTCTGTGGGTTCCTTCTACTCATGAGCTTCACAGGTCCTTCCTCCCCACCTCCTTGGGATGAAAGTTAGGCAAGTAGGCTATACTGGAACCCCACCACAAATTCTTTTTCACTTACAGTGCTCTGGGCCAACCAACAAGGCATTGCCTGGTCCCCCTCTCAAGCCCTGCCACAGATGTCTTCCTGGGACCAGCTGCTTCATTGTCTTGCCCAGCATGACTTTTGTCCACAGAAGAAGAGCCATGCTGGATCAGTTCAAGGGCCCATCTAGTCCAGCTTCTGTTCATGCAGAGACCAACCAGCTGCTTGTAGGAAATCCACAAGCAAGACATGAGTGCAATAGAACCCTTCTGGTCATGTTCTCCAGCAACTAGCGTACATAGGCATTACTGCCTCTGATATTGGAGGTAGCATATAGCCATCAGGACTAGAAGCCATTGATAGCCTTCTCCTCCATGAATTGTCCAATTCCCTTTTAAAACCATCCAAATTGGTGGTCATCATGTCACTACATAGCCAAGAACTGGCCAAAGTTTCCACCAGCTTCCTTGCTTCCTTCATCCACCCTCTACTCACTCAATGGCTGAATTCAGACGACACAATAAGCAACTGGGGAAGGGGAAACAATTACCAGTTGTATTGACTGTCATATCGTCTGAATGCTGCCATAGTTAACTCAGCGCTGATCCTAATCCACACCACAGTTGATTATTTATTACCATGTTGTGTGGGGAGTACCCCCTAGATGAACATCTGTAAAGTTGATTATTACCCCACCATTGACTATCGTGTTGTCCGAATTCAGCCAATGCCTCCCTTGAGCTGCTGACTTGCTAGAGGATGCATCCCTCTATGTTCCTCCTCCATAGTCCCTACATTTCCATCTTTGTTTCTCTTAATTCTTCCCACTTTTTCTCCTCCCACTTGTCTCTCTTTCCTGCTTCTTCTTTCTTCATGGCCTTTTAAATGGCCTGGCTGCTTCATAGAATAGTACAGTTGGAAGGGGCTTATAAGTAGGGGTGTGCACTGGATCGGGTCCGATCCACTATCCGGATCTGATCCACAGGAAATCGGATACAATTATCCGATTTCCGATCACCCTGCTGGATCATTCAATCCAATCTGATCTGATCTGAAAAGGATTCGATCCAGATCGGAATGGATCGGAGGATCGGCGGGCGCCCGCTGGCGCCTGCCAATGGAAGCGGACAGCGGGGGGGGGGGACTTCCCTGGCAGGGCTGTCCACTTCCATCGGCGGGAGCCAGCAGGTGCCCGCCGATGGAAGCGAACAACGGGGGCAGGGGGCTTACCTTCCGGGGACATCCGCTCCCCTCCGCCGCTGGCTGCTACTGCGAGCAGGCTTCGTGGCCTGCCCCTAAGTAGCGTGCCAGGTGATGTCATCACCTGTCGCGCAACTCAAGAGCAGGCCATGAAGCCTGCTCACAGTAGCGGCCAGCGGCGGAGGGGAGCGGACGTCCCCAGAAGGTAAGCGGGGGAAGGGGGGAGGGAAGCGGACAGCAGGGGGGGGGTTCCCTGGTGGGGCTGTCTGCTTCCATCGGTGGGCACCAGCCCGGCCAGGTGAGGATCATGGGGGGAGGAGTCAGGGAGGGATGGGGGCCCACTTACCTTCTGGGGACATCCGCTCCCCTCTGCTGCTGGCCGCTACTGCAAGCAGGCTTCGTGGCCTGCCCCTAGGTAGCGCGCCAGGTGATGTCATCACCTGGCACGCAACTCAAGAGCAGGCCATGAAGCCTGCTCACAGTAGCGGCCAGCGGCGGAGGGGAGCGGATGTCCCTGGAAGGTAAGCAGGGGGGGAGGGGGGCCCACGACCCACTTACCTTCCGGGGCCGTCCGCTCCCTTCCGCCACTGGCCGCTACTGCAAGCAGGCTTCGTGGCCTGCCCCTGAGTAGCGCGCCAGGTGATGACATCACCTGGTGCGCTACCTAGGGGCAAGCCGCAAAGCCCGCTCGCAGTAGTGGCCAGCGGCGGAGGGGAGTGGACGGCTCCTGAAGGTAAGCAGGGGGAGGGGGAGGGGGCTTACCCCCTGGGGCTGTCCGCTTCCATCCGCTGGTGCCTGTGGGTGCCAGCGGATGGAAGCGGATGGCCACGGGTGGTAAGGAGTGCGGGGGAGGGGGCTTACCTGCAGGGGCTGTCCACAACGGACAGCCCCGGGAGGTAAGAACTGCGAGGGGGGAGGAGGGAGTTAGGCCCCCCTCACCCACCCACCGCCATTTTTCCCCATAGGCTTGCATTGGGGGAAAGCTTTCTTTCCCCAATGCAAGTCTATGGGGAAAACAAACATGGCGGCTCATCCAAAAATCAGATGTCCGATCTGATCCGAGGGACCTCTGATTTTGTCCTGAATGATCCAGGACAATCTCGGAGGTCCCGATCCGATCCAGGGGGTCTGTGCACACCCCTACTTATAAGGCCATCGAGTCCAACCTGGCAATGCTTCCCACTTCCATTTAACCTCACCTGCATATCTATGGATTGGCTAGCAACTAATGTGCCCATGTGTGATGTGCATGGCAGGTGTTCGTGTACTATTCATTTGTATTCCAAAATTGAGCACCATTTCCCTGAGAAGTTTGTCTCTGGCTTGGAATGTGAAATGAAATTCTAATGTTGCACAGACTCTGTTCAGACAACATGCTATGCCACAGTGGTTAAGCACTTTGAGCTAAATATTATGGGTTAAGTGTGTCGTGTGAACCATGACTTAGCATGTTGTGTGAACCATTCCTAACCGTGGTGGCTCCATAACCACAGTTTAAACATGTTCACTAACCATTTACTGCAAAAGGTTTAGCTGCCTAACCATGGCTTAGTGTGTTGTCTGAACAGGCCCACAGTCAAGAATACAGGCAGTTGCAAACTAGCTAACTAGTAAGTGCATACACAGAAAAGTCATGTGCCAGTTTAGAATTTTGGGATCAGAAAAATATATTTTCCTATCATTCTCTGATGTCCATTACCCACTCAGCCAGCACGACTTGAGTGGGAAAATGGGCATTTGCGGTGAGGAGGAGGGGAATAAAGGCCTCACATGTATACACATGTGTGCCATGTGAGGATGGGGCGGGGCCAAGCCTATAAAGACTGGGCCCACCCACCATCCGGCCTCTCTGGTTCTTTTGGCTCCCACCCTTCCTCCCTTCTTCTAGTATGGGACTTAGCCAGTCACTCCCTTTGTGGGGAGGGCTAAGTAGGATTTTTTTCCTTTCCACTGATGTGGTAAGGTTTCTGCCTACTTCATACTGGAGGTGTTATTAGATGGGTGGATAAGTAGGTTAATTTGCTGGTAGGATGTGTGGGAATTTGATATAGCAGACTACGGATGGTGACCACTCTGGCACCTTTCGGTGATTGGCATGTCTGGAGTTCCTGCTCATCGTGAGTTTTACTGCTCCCATGTCAAGATATGGTATGTCTTTGGAGATCATCCTGCCTCATCTACTCAGAGTTCTACAGCTTTGCGTGGGGATGACATAGGTTGGTCTCCCCACACTCCTAAGTGTCGTATCAGCTTTTTATGTTTATGGTTTTAAATTTTGTATATTGTCTTTTTAGTGTTCTGTCTTTTAATTTTTGTAAACCGCCCAGAGAGCTTCGGCTATGGGGTGGTATATAAATGTAATAAATAATAATAATAATAATAATAATAATAATAATAATAATAATAATATAAGAGGGGGCCCCAACAGTTGTCAAAACTGTTATAAACCGTTTTAAACCAGTAGTGTAGATAGGCTCGTAGATTCCCACACTTTTCACATGTGGATCCAGGAGAGGTTGAATATCTCTTATTGTTAAATAAAGAGGCCCTAATTTATCCCAAACTCTGGTGTCTGTGTCTTTGTTCCGTGCTTCTTTCTCCACTCACAAATGATACACACAGTTGCCAACTTATTTCCAGATGGGGCTGAGAAGACTTTTCCTTTCGCAAGTGGCTAAAAGAAGTGGGCACCATATGTCTATATCAGAGGTAGGCAACTTGGCATGCTCCAGATGACTATAAGTCCTATCAGCCCCAGTCAGCATAACCAATGATTATGGATAATGGGAATTAGAGTCGAAAACACCTACAGTTCACCAGGTCGTTTACCCATAGCTAGTTGTCTAGTACCTAATAAAGTATTTTTTTCCATTATGGCTTCTATTCTCTCTGCAGCACTGTGAACTGGCAACCCTGGGAGGGCAACAAGGGACAAGAAAAAGCCACGTGTTAGGTGGAAAGAACTGAATTTCACACCACTTTAAGAATACATAAAATTTTATGGGAGAGTTTGGAGACTGTTACACCCACCCCACTACATTTTTTTTACATAAAAAAGATGCATACTTGCTAGTGGATTTCAAAATCTGCTGATAAGCATTTGTAGCTAGCTAGTAATGTGGGTCCATCAAAAACATGGTGTCACAGAGCTGACAACTCTAATGAGGCAAAATAAAATTTTAAAGTGTATGAATGCTGGGGTGGAATACGAAGTCATACGGATAGCAAAAATAGCAAGAAAGGAACAGCCAGTTCTGAAGAGCTATACTGTGCTTGGAAAGGGAAAATATAAATATATTAATGTGCTAACAAAGAACAAGGGATAATTTAGCAGGTGACCTTAGACCTTTCGAGCATCGGAAGGGCAATAGTGGGAATAAGCAATTAAGCTGCTCCCTGGAAGTGGTGAAGAAGAAGTGTTGTTTCCTGATTAAATCAAGATGAATACATCCATTATATTTGACTTTCATTTCTGCTGACTGTTGACTCTATTCTCGGCTTGACCGAACTTTTTATGGGTATGTTACTCCACTTGTTTACAGTAGCTGGTGTTTCTGGCAGAAAGGTTACAGAAATCTGACTAGTTGTTCTGGAACAGGCCCTTTTATTCATTGTGTCCTCTTACTGCATTCATAGCCTGATCTTATGCATGTTTACTCAGATGTAGGTCTCACTTTGCTCAACAGAACAGCTAAGTGCCATGCTGGTGGGTGTCTCATAAAATCTGTAGGGGATGTGGGAAATAAACATGGAATAAAATATTAAATGCCAACACAGAAGTGTTACAATGACTCTTGGAGTACCACTTCAGACTGCAGGTAGGGACTACGTGAATGAATATTTCCTCTTCTCCCCAACCCAAATGTGTACTTTCAAAACTATTACATTAGGAAAATGATTAGGCCAGGGGTATTCTTCCTGCCATTGAGTTTTATTAGAAGGCTATTTTTACATGGAAGAACAATCTATGGAATCCCCTCCACTTAACAGTTTTACCATCTCATCTGTGACTGGTGTGTTCTAGCTAGTTTTGCTTTTTTTTCCCTAATGAAAAACCACATCCTGACAACTATTCATTTGCGTATTCATTTGTATGTATGACTATATATACCCATTGCAAAGTGCCTCTTCAGGGTTGCCAAGAAATAAAAGACCAACTGAGCAATCTCTGTTACTATATAATGCACCCTATGGCAGATTAGGCAAATCTTTCATATTTGCGTATTTATCCTCTGCTGCCCAATTAGGAAATTCTATAATCAAATGCCTCCAAGAGAATTCTGGAATTAAATATGAGATTCCAATGGCTAATGCAACACAGCTTGCCCTCCTGACCCACCAGTTATAAAGGTGTCTCATCTCTGAGGTTTGCAGGATAAGAAACAGCAATCCAGGCCATCGGAGATTGGTTACTAGCACCCTTTACTGATGAGAAAGGAATCCAGAAAAGGAGGTGCCAATGTGAAATGTATGGCTATGAGTATTATCAGACGCGTGTTTTATCGCAGGCTGGTTACTGCCAACTCATGGTTTTTCACGGGTCTTTTTGATGATGACGTCTGCCTCCGATGCATCTCCCGCTCCTTCTGGCCTTCTTTCTGTCACAAAATAAGACCTCGGTAAGTCTGATTTATTTTTAGAAGTGAAACGTGCTGAGATTTCCTGCTGTGTGCAGGAAAAGTAGCATGATAAAAATCCCCACTGAATGGTCAAATTGTCATTGTTTACTTCTTTCTTGTCCGTGAAGAAAGTATTGTGTGACAGAAGCGGGGGAGGGGGAGAAGCGACAGTAAACAACCATGATTCCCTCCCCCCATCTGATGATCCTCTATGTCTTCCATTTCATATTATTAAAGAGGGTACCATAAAACAATTCGCTACGTAATGAGGGCAGGTGGGCCATCAAGTAAGTAATGAGAAAGCTTGTCAGAGATCACAAATACAACAGATGAAATGAGAAAACACGTTCACAGGACAGGATTATATAAAGGAAATATTGCTATGTCACAAACGTACATGTAACATGTCAAGGAAAGCTAAAATGTTCGTATAGGTATGTTCTTGTACTCATTCATCTTGATAAAACGCTTAGTAATTCTATAATCTTATTTAGACATATGAAGATTTAAGGTAAAAGTGCATCTTTGGGATTCGTAGGGTTAAGGTTAGATAAATATCTGTAGTAAAAATAGTTTGAACATATTTTACAGCATCCAAAAACTCAGAACATGCAACAGTGGGAGCTGTCTTCTTCGATGAGCTTCCCTGATGCGTTGCCTGTAGAATCAGCCTAGTAATCTTGCTATTGATTACCACTGAGAACTGGCAATTGTACTTGACTCTGCTTAGAATGTTGTTGAATGTTTCATGTGTTTGAATTTATGCATGCATAATCTTTTGCATTTAATATTGTTATGCTGCTGCTTTTGTAGTAAAAAGACAAATCTTGTCTGACAGAGTATTCCTTAAGAAACAGAATTCTGCATCACCTATATCGAGAGTGAAGTATTAAGCTTGCTCTATGATAATAACTAGCTTTGGGAGGCCTTTGAATATGTGTGGTGAATCAGGTAGCCCAGAGTTACCTACAGACTGGTAACATATTTTAAAAGAACCTCTGAACCAGGGCATATGCCACAATATGATGTGGGGTCTTTGCTTGATGAATATCTGGAAACAATCGCTTTCTTCAAGCATCTGGTAGGAACCACATGAAGGGGCTCTTGAGGATTAGTGAGGTAGTCCTCAGATGCATATATGCATGTTGGCCACACCTCCCAAATAATGTTCAATCAGCATCATTCTAGAAGGGCTGGGGCAATATGTAGATATCATGTAGAGTTCTCTCCATGGGGCAAGAAAACTCTTCAGATTGATGCCAATCACAAATCACCTAGCATTGTGTGGCTGATGCACATGATGTTTAGAGAACGAGGCTGGCTCACTAATTCTTGAGATTTTTTTCATACATTCATTCCTGAACATTTGAACAAGATTCCTATCTGATGTACAAACTCCTGAACACCAATTTCTGATAGAAGTACCTGTTCACAAACAGGGAGCTCCTCTAAATGAGTGATTTATTACACACTCATGATTAACCACTCATGAAAGGTTGTGGGTCTTTTACATGATGTCATCAATGACCAGGATATCTCCCATGGTATCCCCCTGGAAAGTCCACCATGAAAAGAACCACTTTTAAAGTGTTAACAATCTGAAAAAGTGGGATTTTTAACTACTAGATGGCACTGTCTCATTGAAGTGAATGGAGGGGAAGTATTCAATTCAGTCCATGTGGTTGCCCCTCTCCACCCATGTAATGCAGCCCATGACTATCATTCCAAAAAACAGAAATCACAGAAACCTGGGTAAGCACCAATATTTCTCCTTAACGTAGAGACGCTCAGGATCACCAATGATCCTTTTAACTTCTGCGGTCCAGGCTTGAACTATAACATTGTAATAACATCTACAATACACATGCTCCAACAGGACTCTAACATTTCTCAAGAGAGAATCTTGCTAGTCACGTCCATGGAATTCTTACAGAGCCATACAGTTCTAAAGTGGGGTGGACAGTGCTTGGCCACAAGCACTGCATCTTCCTTCTCAGGAGGCCAAACAAACCCAGAGCCTAAGCATCTTCCAAAGGCAAATACTTTATATGTGAATGTGTTTAATGGCCGACAATATGCAAGGAGTTGTTTTAGCAGCATTTCTTTGTTATAATCTTTTATATTTATATCTGCAATCATATTTACACTTCCCTGGAACTAAGGCCCATTTGACTCAATGTGTCTTACTTCTGAGTAGACATGCATATGATTGCACAGTAAGTAAGTTAAGGTATCATGTAGCAGATAGGGCATGGAATAAAATAAAATTTAAATCTATCAGTATGCTGATCAATCAAAATCATCTTTGCCATGATAAATAGCTGCTATGCTACTTGTATTTTTAAATGATCAATACTATGGAAGGCAGTCTGGCCTTGTAAATTTAATACAGACTTGACAAGGTATTCAGACCCATATCATATATACTACAGAGAATAAGCACAAATGTCAAAGCATAGATTTACAGTTAATCGTGTCTGTAAGATATAGTATGAAAACAGAATGTCTGGGAAATGTCATGAAATCATTAAACCTACCTTTCTTTCTAAACATATATCAGTTCACTGAGGCTATATTTTGAATCTGATCATTATAGCTGATCTACTTCTTCATCAAAGTCACAGTGCAGAATCCTTCTGTGATTGTATCATTAGATTTCTGTGGGATAATCACAGTCTTCAATGCTAGGGTGACCATATTTGGGAAAGCACGTCATTCCTCCCACCACCTTAAAGGCCCTAATTGGAGGGGAAAGCATGTCATTCCCACTCCCCCCGCACTCAAAGTGGGGCCTTTTCTGTAATGTCTGGGAATGACATGCTTTCCCCTTTAAGGTCCCAGTTGGAGCAGGGGGGAATGGTGCACCTCCAGAAAGCATGTTGTCCCCCCTGCCATGCTAATGGAGGCCTTAAAGGGGAAAATGTGCTATTCCAGGACATTATAGAAAATTACAGAAAATTCCCCGACACCCAGGATAGGACAAAAACCAGGACAAATCCAGGGAAATCCTGACAGTTGGTCACCCGATAAGGAAAAAAGAAAACTTTCCAGATTGAAGAAAACCAATACATTAAGGAAAACACAAGGCAAGAAAAATTCTCTGTAGGGTGCTCTTTTTCTACATGTAGGGAGTTTTTAATGTGGCAGAAAATTCCAAAATGCAATCTCTCACATGTAGCTGGATGGGGAAAAATTTTCAGAAATTCTCTGGAGGGTGTTGCCACTTAAACATAACCTTACAAGGTGCCTGTGGATTTTCTCTTGTTTTTTTTTTTATTATTATTATTATTGTACAAAAGGCAAGTGGGAGAGAGGAGCCTTGCACAGCTGGGAATGGCTCAACTAGGGTGACCATATGGAAAGGAGGACAGGGCTTCTGTATCTTTAACAGTTGTGTAGAAAAGGGAATTTCAGCAGCTGCCATTTGTATACATGCAGCACCTAGTGAAATCCCCTCTTCATCACAACAGCTAAAGCTGCAGGAGCTATACCAGAGTGACCAGTTACAAAAGATGGCAGAGTTCCTGTTAAAGATACAGGAGCCCTGTCTTCCTTTCCATATGGTCACCCTACTCAAGGCTCTTTTTCTCAGTTACAAAAGCATAAAAAACACTCTGCTACTATAAACTTTAAGTTAAGGATATGGATATCATGCCCCATTTTTGTAGGGTGGGGGGAGGATTTTGGCCCAGCAATAGCTTACCTCCTCCAAAGAAGCACCTTACATTGCATGGGGTGACATAAGGTCAATCTAATTAAAGATGGTTCATTTCTCTTACACCAGCTCTGATGTCTGCAAGGCCCATTCAGTCAGTCCCAATTCATAGGGTCAGATCATTAATTTGGACATTAAAGTCATGCAAATTATAATTACATACTTAACATTCTCCTAGAACATTTTCTCCTGACTGTTTTTCTAGAAGACTCACTTCCAAAGACAACAAGGAGTCTGGTAGCATCTTGAAGATTTGCATTATGTCATAAGGTTTTGTGGACAAGATTTTTTTGTTTTTGCTGCAAGACAGATTAACATGTCTGTTTCTCTGGAAGTCACTTCCGAAGGATTAGTCAACACAAATCTGTGGTTCGAAGGCTACAATCCTACTGTAACTTATTAAGTCTCATTGAACACAATAGGATCTTACTTCTGAGTAAGCCTACATTATCAAATCATATGTATCAACATTGTATTGATCTGAAAATATGCTGATATCCAAATGTTGTTTCTTCAAACCTCGATGTTTTCCTGATCTAATAGTGGGACTTTTGATTGCATTCCATTAGCAGATCTCACTCGCTCACCTTCTGAACCAACTGATTTGAATGAAGAAGTCTGCAAGCTATGCTGTTTTAACTCTGATCTGTAAAACAGAGCTGACAACTCATCTTTCAGTTACTTGTGGTGTATATTAAGGATCACATTTTGCCCTGTTTATTCTATTGAGATTACTGAGCTATAAAACTAGGCTGACCAGATAAAATCCAGGTCAGGGCTCATGTAACTTTAACAGTTGTAGAGAAAAGGGAATTTCAGCCAGTGTCATTTGTATGCAATTAGTTCCTGGTGAAATTCCCTCTAAATCACAACAGTTAAAGTTGCAGGGGCCCTGCCTTCTTTTGTATATGGTCACTCTAGTTTAGTGCCTGCAACTTTAATTGTTGTGATGAAGCGGGAATTTCACCAGGAACTAATTGCATACAAATGACACTGGCTGAAATTCCCTTTTCTCTACAACTGTTAAAGTTACATGAGCCCTGACCTGGATTTTATCTGGTCAGCCTAATAAAATGAGATGAGAATGTGATCCTGAAAATATAAACAGAATTTGCAATGCCAGCTATGTTTTTGTGTCCATATTGGCTCTGTGATCAATGAACACTTCCACGGCCTTCCCTCTAGTGTCACTTCACAGCAGGTTAGCTCATTTGTAGCCACAAAGACCACTGCCTGTAAAAGAGTAATTAAATACAGTTTGAAATGGCTCAATGCAGCTAAGGTATATAAGAACTGGTACACTGAATATTCAAAATCAAAGCTAGCTATAACCCAGCCATAGTTTGCGTATTGGTGATGAATAGCGATTGATGAATCTGTCAGCTTTGCTTTTTCTTGCATTCCATCTTGAATATAAAGAAATGTGTGTATTTTGTTAAATTCTTATAAAAAAAACCAAACCAAAATGAAATTCTCACCCATCTGCATTGCCTAAATTCAATACATATAGCCATTCCCAGCAGGGACAAGACTGTACCTGCCACTGTATACATGGTAATGGTGAGGAGCTTAACTACTTTGCTTTCATATGCTACTTTAACTCCTTCTCCCAATCAGAAAGACAGTGGAGTCTTGCTAATTGGGTGGTTCCCATTGAAACTAGTTTTAAATTTCAAATGGAACTTTGCGTTCAATTTTCCTGGGTCGACTTTTTGAACCCCTTGGCAAACAGCTTCTAAAGAGAAAGCAACCATTTTATAACTAAAACAAACTTAGCATCTTATTTATTTATTTACAATATTTGCATACCACTTCACATCCAAAGATTTTGGAGCAGTGAACAGCAGGAAAAAAAACCCATATAAAACAAATTAGTATCTTTTTTAAAAAAAGAAACAGAGTTCTGATCAAACTGAGAGCCGATCTACACGCTAGGTTTTTAACATTTTATAAGGGTTATGAAAACTCTTTGGGACACATGACACGCTCCCTATAAAGTTGTATATCTGAGGTTTCTTAAAACTCCCTTCAGCTATATACAACGGTTTCACTTTTAATAAATTGTTTTAAGTAAAATAATGTGTCCTTCCTTACCGTTTGTGATTCATGGGGGCAGTGCTTCGTTTACTGGTGCTCAAATGCTTAGCAGTTGATTGGTGGGGAAGAAAGCGGGGCTAAGGAGGAAGTGGGTGAGTGAACTACAACACCCACAATTCTTAGCCCTATACTTGCTAGGGAATGACAGAGGAACAAAGGAGGAAGTGGGTGACTGAACTACAACACCCACAATGCCTTGCCCTAAACTCATTGTAAAAATGAAACAGAAAGAGACAGGGCAGAAGAGTGTGTGACTGCACACACCACTTTGAAGACTGAAGAAGTTTTCTCCTGTAACGTGAGTACTCAGTAATGTGGCCTAAGAGGTTTTAGAACATACCTATTTGGAACGTTTTAAAATACTATTTAAAATGTTCCAAGGGACTGTGTAGATAGGCTCTGAGTTTCGATAAACAGTGTGTGGTCACTCAAGAAAGTCTTCCTGAAATAACTATATTTTCAGGAGGCATTGGAAGCAACACAACATTGGCACTTGCCTGATATCCAAAGGCAGGGAATTCCAAAATGGCTGAACAAATTCATCCTTTCACAGTCCTGGGCAAAATCCCCCACACACAGTCCCAGAAGAATTTATTAGCTCCAAGACAGAAGCATGGACACAAATGAGGGCTTACCTACCAAAGCTAATAGCAGCTGGAGGGGAAGGGCAGATTTTCATCATAACCCCAAGAGGGGAAAGGATTAAAATCTCATCCCATAAATCCATCCTGCTCCTGTTTGAGGTCCTGCAGTAGTTATTTCTTTATTTAAAAAGCACATGCACATTGATCTTGGTAATGTGATGTGTAGTTTGGTCTGGAAAGGCAGTGGTGTAATACTAAGAACAGGTGCTGTCCTTAGTGGGAGTTCCTCAAAAGTAAATGGAGGCTTTCAGTGGAGGACACACAGGTGGGGACTTCAGTGATGTGGAACATTGTTAAAAGGGCACTTTGCACAATGAATGAACCACTGAGAACTCCCACCCACCGGGTGACCATATGAAAAGGAGCACAGGGCTCCTGTATCTTTAACAGTTGCATAGAAAAGGGAATTTTGTATGCATGCAGCACCTGGTGAAATTCCCTCTTCATCACACTAGGGAATTTCACCAGGTGCTGCAAGCATACGAATGGCAACTGCTGCCTTTTCTATGCAACTATAAAAGATATAGGAGCCCTGTCCTCCTTTTCATATGGTCACCCATTCACAAACACAGGAGCTCAGTAAAACTCATATTCTCAGGGCACTTACCCTTAGTTTGCCTCTCAGGACTCCAGACAGGAATGGCCACACATGCAAATCAACTCCATACCTGAAACTGGAGCTGCAAGGACAAACCAACACACACTGATAGCGAAGGGGTAGGGGTGGGGTGAGGCTTTTCAAGGAGAGGGAGGCTACCCCCACAAGTAGGAAACCTGTTTCTTCCCACCAGAAAAGAGATTCACCCACACAGCAGTGGCCACAGGCTGCCCTTCTGCCCTGCAACTAGGCGTGGTGGGGCAAAGGGTCAGCACTCATCCCAGTATCAGAGCTCCATCACACCAGCAATTTAGTGCACCCTCACCATGCCTGGTGTGTGGATTTCCAGCATGGTATTCACATGACACTGTGCCTGTCCTGCTGACACTGCACCTCTTCCCCAGCCTTTCCTAGAATGCTAAAAGTCTGGATTATTTTTCCTAAGCACATTTAACGTGCCCTAAGTCTCCATGTAGTTTTAAAGGAATTGCATCAGGTCCTGGCAGGGAAAAGCAATCACTCCCAGCAGCCGGCTCCAAGCCTCCATATAAAACCAAACCTTGCATCCCAGGCTCAAAAGCCTTTTTTAAAATCATACAACACCTGAATCTCTGCAGAGACAGGATTGTACTCCCTCATTGCCCTCAAAGAGCCAGGCCGCCCAGGAGAAAGGTGGTCTGGCTGAAGTACTCATCTTCCAGGACCTGACTGGAGAGAGAAAGATAAAGGAAGGGATGGAGTGAAGCCAAAGAGCTAACAAGCCAAGGAGCAAAAGAGCAATTCTTCAGGTGAAAGGGATCGCAAACTTGACGCACTTTTGCCTCAGAGGTAAAAAAAACAGCGGAAGCAAACCAGGGGGGCATTGGGTGTGATGGAGGTCTGAGAGGATCCTATGGAAATCCCTCCTCAGAGTCAGTGAATCTATCATGGCTGAGAGAAACTTCAAGAATTTAAGATTGATACACTCAACAGCATCTTGGAGTCTTGCTACCATCTCACATTTTGCTACTGATCATCTGTTGGCAAAATATCATTTCATGCTAAAACTTTTAGGCAATTAACAATTTAAGGAAAGTAATCTTCCAGGAAGAGCATTTGAGTAAATCATTCATGGACACATATAGATAAAAAAATATGTGAACAGATGTGGGTTTTTTATAGAAAGATGGAACTGAGGAAAAAATCTGAATAAAAATGGATTTGCTATCCTATTTTTTAGAGTATGAAAAATAGGCCTTACCACACAGAATGTGATTGAAGGAGGCTCTTGTCTTGCATTTTGTTACTCAACCATTCTCCTCACTTATAAGCTCTACACCTCAGGAAAGGCACATGGGACAAGTGTATTAGCACTATCCCCCCACCCCTGTCTCGCTTATCACCTTCAACAAATGGCAGGCAACAGTTTGCAGGGATGAAGGCTCTCTCTGAGAATTTAGAATTCTGGTTTTCCATGGTTTTAAATTTCAGGGAGGACCTCCACATGTAGAGGACAATGGGAATGGTGATGGAGAGACAAAGCTCATCCCACCTCAGGTGTATTGCTTACACATGAGAATAATGCCTGAACAGGACTAATAATAGCATATTACACTGTGTGCAAATACAAATTTGAAATGCCAACTTTTTAAACAAAATAATTTTTCCAGCAGCAATTCTTAGATGGATTAAAAAAACATTTCTGAACATTGCTGTTTCCATGTTTACTGTGCTATGGTGATTGCCTATTTTATTGTGTTTACACAATTTGATTAAAATACAATAAAACTATACAATCACCATAAAATAGTCAATATGGAAACAGCTATGTTCAGAGAAGCCTTTTTATACTTATCATTTCAGCTAGGTTGAGGTTTTTTTTAAAAAAAAGTGGCAATTTTATTTTCTTCTTCCTTGAGTATATATTTTTTAATGAAAGGTGGGACAGAAATGTTAAAATAAATAAAAATAAATAATAATTTATGCCTTCCCAATGGGCCCAGCTTGCCTGGGCACGTGGAGGCCGTTGTGGGTGAGGGTGGGGGAATGAGGCAGCGTGGATGGCAGCCATTGGCTGCTTGCGTTACATCTCGGTGGTGGGGAGGGGACAGAAGGAGCATAAATGTTGGCTCACCCCTTCCTGCCGCCTCTTCTTTTTCTGCAGCTCCAGAGGGATGGAGAGGTTGCGGCAACGACGAGTGGTTGCCCTGTAGCACCGGAGGTCTTGGCGGTGGTGGTGCACTACGCCGCTTGGAGCGCAGGGAGCAGCCTTTTTTCAGCGCATGGCGCGCCCCTCCTTCATCTGCCCGCGGCCTGGCAGGCGATGACGGGCTGCTGTACAGCAACTCCAGAGGCCTTTGAGAAGGAGGAGGAGGAGCACATCGCAGCAGGAAGCGGAGGGAGCAGCCTTTTTCCAGCATGGGGCATGCCCGTCCTTCTGCCCGTGGATTTGCGAGGCAACAGCAGCAGCAGAGCGGCGAGGACTGGAGCAGCGCGGCGTCCTCCACCTCAACATGAGGACACTGCCTTCCTGGCGCTGAACGCGCCCATTTGCTTCTGCTCCTGGCAATTCAAGTGGTGACGGATTTTCTAGGCTTTTAGGCAGCAGGTTTGGGGGAGAGCCGATTGACCTCCCTGACACATAAGTGGGATTTGCCCTTGATTACTGGGGCAGGGGAGGTAGGCACTTTTTCTGGCCTGTTGAGCTGGGTGGGGGGCACTTAGGTAAAAACTTCCCCCTACCTATCATCTGCTTGCCTAATGAAGATATTTCTTCCACATGGGCGGCTGGCGACTCCATGGGTGGTGGGGTTTTGATAAGAGACTGAGCTCATCTTAAACTTTGGGCCTGGCACTGCCATAGAGAGGGTTGCAATTAGTACTCCAATGCCCATCTCCCACATGCAGGTAAACTTTTGTACAGTACATAATTAATTAACTATGGAACACAAAATGTAGTGAGGGCCACCAATTTGGGTGGCTTTAAAAGAGGGTTTGATGGATTCATGGGGAAACAGCTATCAATGGCTATTAGTTCTGATGGCTATGTGCTGCCTCCAGTATCAGAGGCATTATGCCTAAGTGCACCAGTGTCGCTGTCTGGGCAGTTTACACAAGAGTAAAACACCTAAAAACAGTGGTTGGCCACTGAATAGAGTGCTGTACTAGGTGAACCCTCAGTCTGATATGGCAGGGCACTTCTTATGTCCGTCCGTACATTGTTAAAAATCTTAGGTTCTATCCTTGGCACCTACAGGGAATTTCAGAAACAGTTTTGACAGCGTCTTGGGTGCACCACTATTAGTCAGTGTTGTTGGAGCTGGGCTTTCTATGTTCAGGAGCCTAGGGAAAACAGTAAGGTAAGAGGCCCAGGGACACATTTCAGCGCTGCCTGATGCAGCTACATTTGCTGAGCCTGATGGGTAAAAAGAAGGGAGAGTGTTTTAAGCACCCAGATCTTCACTAATAGGCAGTCTTGCTGACTGGTATCCTCAGATGAGGTGGTGAATCCTGTTTTATTCTTAATTCTATGCAGCCCAGAGGTAGTTGAGAAGGATGGAGGGATAGCCCCCACCATATCAGAACATCAAGAAAATGAATACGGGCTAGAGGCATATTGTTGTCTGTTTCAGTGCACCTGGATGTCATTTTAGGTTTCTGGAAGTTCCTTACATTAGGTACAGTCACTAATTAATAAGGTAGCACCATGCGGGGACCCTGGATCGAGATATCCGAAGACTTTACTCCTAGGTTTTGAGGAATTGCACGCTTACGCCAAGAGATAGTTGGCCATTGGCCTATTTGGATACGATGGAAGCTTCCAGGAATTCTGCTTCCACAATGGCTGTGATTAGGGTACCGCAACCACACTCAGGTAGTGGATCACCTACGATACCAATCCTCCCATTCTCAATTGGGTCAAATAACCAGTTTTGGAATAGCAAAAAACATAACTGTGGACCAGGATATCCATCTGGCCATGAACCCATGTGTATGACCATCTGTGCACAGCAACCTTTGCTAGGCCTGGTGTAGGGCCTTCTAGGTCACAGCTTGGAGTGACCCAATACACTAATTTATAATGATTGTGTAGTTGAAGCATGTGTTCCAAGCGCTTCTTACTTGCCTTGCTTAGTTCAACTGCCTTGCTCAGTGTCCTCCCTCGGTCTTCACATTCATCAGGGTGGCAACAATTTGGTTTACTTAAAGGAAACCCCTTATCCTACAACCTTTGCCAACTCTTAACTGAAGGACGGTAGCAACCAATAGACCCTTAAAAGGGCCAGAGAAAATTCAATACTGTAACTCTTAAGGAGGTACTAGAACATGGTGATTTATGTGCCTCCAGCATGGTTTTCGTGGCTTTAAAGCCCCAATCATAGCATCATGAAAGGCTAATTTCTCTTGTAAAGCAGAAGCTCTCGGGGCCTTCAGCAGACAAGCTCTAGGACTTTTTTCCTGTAGTATTACTCACTTGTGGTAAATTTATGATAGAGCTGACACAATTAACTGGTGCAGCAATTTGTATGGTGTTAAACTCTCGATTTAAGGTTAAAACACACATCTATTGTGCTCACACAGGGTCACACTCCATGTCTTGTTGGACGTAGGGGATGTTGAATTGGATCAGCCAAATCTACAGCTGTAATAACATCCTCCGGTTGGAGTTTCTGTCCCTTTGCTGGGACATGGCGGGTATTCAAGGGTGAGTGGTTTTAGCGTTAGGTGTGCATCATGGTAGCCAGATTGCACAGCCACTATTAGGCACCTAAGGACATTCTGCTTTGTGTCTTGATTTCTGCAAGGATGGTGAGAGACCTCCTTTATTTGGAGTTTTCCCTATAGTTGCAGCTCTCGACTATGCAAAAATCTGTTCTCTAATTTCCGTCAAGTATTTTGCTGCAATAACAGTAAGGGTTAGCATTTATACATCATCTTCATGCAGTCTAGGGATGATGGCAATTTATTTCTGCAGTGTAATAGAGTCCAGCTTCCTTTAATATGCTGATGCCGGGTTACACCAGCTGGTACAAGGGCTTGTGAGTGCCCTCCCCTGCCCCAAGTAAGGGGAAATCCAGAGACTGGACAAGAGCATGTGAGAGAGTTGAGGACTGAAGCTAAATAGGTCATGGCACAATCCTAGACAACATCACCAGGCCCCCAGATTTCAAACTGGCAGATCCCTTGCTTTCAGTGGAGTAGACATTATAGGCAGTATGGGACTATTCCCAAAGTTTTTCGACTGACTTTCTGTAGGGGTCTCACAAGTGCAGGTACTGCTAGTAAGATGCTGCTCAGGCCTTTGTGACCAAAGTGTTTGGGGGGGGGGGGGGTTTGCAATATAATACCATCTCATAAGGGTGAATTTTCTTGCAATCTAACAAAAGAGGGCAGCCTGGCTCCTTATCCAGGAGCAGTGAATGCATGAGAAGGTGCAGCCCCACAGCAGAGGCTTTTTGCCTGAGTGCACAGGTTACGGGGGCAGCCTTGGCATTTTTAAGAATAGGGGGGTGTATGATAGCAGGTGATCTCAAGCGAGTCTTTCTCCCTAAATTATCCCTGGTAGCCCTTTGGTAGCCCTTTCGTGCATGATACTTCAGGTGAATTCTGGAGTTATGGCCTCCCCCTCATTAGGGAAGGGTAGGCTTAACTAAACACAAAACATCATTTGTGGGCAATTGACAGTTGGCCTGGCAAGTAGATGGGCTGCCCAACAGCTGCAATGTCTAGTCTTGTACTGAATAGAGATAAGCTGTTTACAGAAGGCATGCCTAGTCTTTTCGCGCATATGCTCAGACATCCTTGGAAAGTTCTAATAGCAACCATTATATAATCTTTGGCTTACAGACACGAATTGGCCAGTGTGCCAACATACAGCAGCTTTACAAATATGGCTTGCAGTACATAAGCCACCAGTTCACAGATGTGTGGGGCTGAAAGAGAAGCCTAGTAGTTATAGGCTTTGGCATTTTTCTCACTTGCCAACATTTGCCAGAGTTGATGAGTATGTGTCTATGTGTCTGGCGGTACTCCCAGAGTGAGCTGGGTAGATAGCGTGAACCCAATTTAGTGGCGGCCACTGAGATGTTGAGTGATCCTGCTGATTCCCAGCCAGTGTGTGTGTGTGTGGTGGGGACAGCATAGGCCATTTGTGCATTTACTCGTAAAGAGGTGAGTACTTGGTCCTGATGGATTCCCAGAGTGAACTGGGAAGATGACAGGTACCCACTTGGGCAGTGGCCCAGAATTGAGATGTGATTATGTCTGACTCACAGAGATGAGTAATCAAGTAGCAGCCCTTTATTCTGTCATCAAGACACTACGACATTAAAAAAAAATCAGTTCTGGTCAATTGCTAAGCATGCCCTGCAGGTTCTAGGTTTGGATGCTTGTCAATTTGGTACACATTTTTTCCCTATCAGTGCAGCATCCATGGAGGCATCTACCGGCTTTTCCTCAGAACAGATCCAGATGGTTTGCAGATAGAGGTCTAAGGCATTTCAGTCTTACCTTAGACAGCTGCCAAAATAAAGGAGATATTAATGTTATGTAGTAACATATCCATGTTTACTTTTAGATTCAAATGTGGGCCACGCCTGGGTGCGAGTAATCATCTGTGGGCACAGCAGGATCTTCTGGGTCGGACAAAGAGCTTCCGGATCCAGCTTTGGGACACAGTGCGGATTGAGCCAGCAAGCGAGCATACAATGGCTGGGCATACGAGGCATGCGATGGGAGCGTTTAATCCCCACCTTTATTTCATCTGAGTGTGGTTGGTGTCCCTCTTGGCGATAATGATTTGGGTCTGCTTGAAGGCAGAGCCCTTATCTTGCAAGCGATAGCCGATTTTGAGACAAATCGGCAGCGTTGGCCAGGCATTGTGATCGGGCAATGATCATCAGGCCCTGAAAAGGGTGCATAAGAAAGTAACTAATCAAAATGATTCATTTGGGCGGCAATGATTCGGGCCTACTGAAAGGTAGTACCCTGATATTGCAAGCGATAGTCGACTTGGAAACAATTCAGCAGCGTTGGCCAGGCATGGTGAGCATATGGTCTTGTTTATTGCTATGGATCAATCGGAGAGCAGGCAATGATAATCAGGCCTTGGAAAGGGTGCGTAAAAAAGTAAATAATAAAAAAAAATTAAAGATTTGCTTAAGCATGGAGATCACAGTATTCAATGCCCTGTGCTTGTGCTTGTGCGGAGGGAGCTTTACGGCCAGATGGCGTGCATTTATCAGACATTGGTAGCAATATATTTTACATGATCTGCAGAGGGGTTTAAAAGAGGGTATGGAGTTTAGGTGGGGGGGAGTGACTAAACTAGTGTTTTGTCGCTCCCTGTGGCAGGTAGGTGCGGGCATCTGGAGCAGCATAAGGTTGGTGAGCATTCACAGGCACTGTTTCGGTGATTGGTAATGGCTGAGGGCCCCCAGCTGTGAGTTATATGGCCTCAGCTGGCGGGATAAGGGTTACCTGTAAGGCCAACCTTCCTTACCTACTCAGAGCTGTATGGCGCGAGGGGAGGTTGACATCGGAAGGCCTTCCTACCCCATAAGGGGCAGTCTGGGTTGTGGCGAACTGAGAAGCGCCACTTCACAGATGGTGAATGTCTCGCCCTGAAATATTTAGGATGTCCGCATAGGTTAACCCACTCTGCAGATCTTTAATAAAGTGGCCCTATTTAAAATCCACTTCTGTGTGTCGCCTCGTTATTTCTCCACCTTCCATTACCTGCAACTACCTTCTAAAACTTGTTATGGAAACAATCTTAGAAAAAGTTTGTTTCTGAATCAGGAATGTACCCCATACTTCAGGGTTCAGAAATGTTCTCGTTCTGGCAGAGTGAATAGAGGATTAATATTTTGAAATATTAATTTCTAAACATTAAAGTACTACTGCAAAAATAAATACAAACATTTAACGCAGACTAATCTTACTGTTGAGGTGCTCGTTGGTGTTTTAATTGTGCTCCTTGAAATGGGTGAATGTCAGCATTCTTGCCTCTCAGAGCAAACCGGGTGGCATGAGGACAGCCAACGGCCTCTGCTGCCGTCATCTGGCCAGCGTGGAAGCCCCACCCTGGGCCCCTAGCAAGAGTAACCATTAGAAACCAATCACTTCCCAGCTATCTGCATAGAAAGCAGTGTGTTCCTTCCTCTCTGCCCCGACAGATCAGGAAGGCAGGGGGAAATGGGAAGGAACCACTTGACACGTCATATCATAGGTCCCCCCTTTTTATACAATCGTAACAATACAGTCTTCTTCTCAGAAACAATTTGAGAATGTTCACCCTCACCCTTGAAAATAGGCAAAATGTCCTCTCCCAGTAAGCCTGTTGCGAATGGGGTTGCAAATTGGAGGAAGTCATTTTGCAGCAACATGATAATACACATTTCTCACTCAGTTGATTGCCACAATACTTGAATTGCTGGATCCATGTTGCCATCTTGATCATGGACGAGTGCTCATCTGCCTGGTTCACAGAAAGTAGAGAGTGTTGAACTTCTCTTGGAGGAATGTGCACAAAAATAATTTGTTATGATGTTCCCTCATTGCACTTTGTTTGATTTATTATTGCATAAACTTTCTTTTAAAAATGTCTTCCTGGCCCAGGTCTTTGGGATTGGTTCCAATAACAAATGTTGAGGCCCATCAGACTACTTGCTTCCTTTCTTATTATTCTCCCATTATGTATTATTTTTTATATACAATAAACTAATGAGGGAGAGAGACGTTGGTTGTTTTTTGCATATTTATACAGTCGCTAGCAGAACAGTACTGCAATCCTTCAAACTTCTACTACATTATAAAATCATAGGAAGAGTTGCCCATGTTCCTGCCCCCTTTCTTTTCCTTGAATTAATTCCTCCCTATTGGATATTAAATTCAGACCCTACCTGCTTCTTCCCAATGAGATGAGTTAAAGAAAACTCAGTTCTAACAAATGAATCCTACAGATAATCTCTGTTGTTTTACCTGCTATCGTCAATATGATGCAATCAGCTAAACAGTAGTAGAGTTCAATACTGAAATATGTTTTTTTTTTCCTCGCTTGGTGGAATTGCTTTTCAACACCTGCCCCCCCATGGGACTATAGTTTCAACTCAGTCTTGAATGAAAGCATGTTGGAAGTCTAATTACCTGGCTGGTGGGGTGATAGAGAATGATACAGAAAAATAATAGGGCAATCCCTGAAGGGAAAGCCTCAGCAAATATATTTTAGTTTAGGGTATGTAGCTTTCTTTGCCCCATTTGTCCAAATAAAACACTAGAGTCAATAAAACCTCAGTCAGTGAAATCTTCTTAGGAATGTTAACTCAAGAATATTCAATACCATCTGACTACATGCACTGACACATTATTTTTATGCTTAGGAGAGTGATTACTGAGAGGACAGAATCCGTGCAAAAAAGAGGGTCTGTTTGGATTTTGCATTATCAGCCCATAAAATCTGCCACCTGCGTTAAGTGAATTTTGACATTGCTTTGCCAAAGGAAACCTTTCACAAGAGGGATTGTGGGGGTGGGGGACAGGAGGGAAGCACCATCACTTGAATCCAGTCACACATATTTAATTGGTACTGAATATAGATGGGGATGTGAGTTCCGTTATGTCTGTCAATACACCTGATTGATTTAAATGGGATGCACATCCCTGTGTACATGCTGCTGCAAATAGTCCACCAGAACTCATTGGGGGCAATAGTACTGCCCCTGCGCCAGTAGCAGGCAAAAAGGCAGCAAGACAGAAAAGAACGTCCTCATTGTTTCAGCAGCAGGAATATTTTCCCTCTCCCCCCATTCAGAGTAAGGACAATGCAAGAGTTGGTCCTACCATTAGGAAATGTGGCAGCTGATTTTGGATGTCTGCAAAGGGCAGCAAATCATCTATTATTATTATTATTATTATTATTATTATTATTATTACTATTATTATTACATTTTTACTTCCAAGGAAGAGTGGGGGGGGGGGGGCTTGTAGGATTTTTTGTTGCAGGTGTCAAAATAACATGTCTAGCCTTGAATGTTATGCTCGCTTGCTGGGGGTGGGGGCTTATTTGCTGCTGTGGTGAAATGTCTTGGGCTGGTCCTGCTCAATGATCTTATTATGTAACTGAATCTGATTGGCTAGATGATGCCATGAAGTTACCACTTTTACTACATGATTCTTGATGAGTTGGTAAGAGAGAAAGAAGGGCAGCATTACAGTGGGGGGAGAAGCAGTGCCCCCAGTACTCCTTTATTACTAGATGGAAATTGCCCAACATGTTTCAATTGCAGACAAAAAATTAATTGGAAGTAATTTGCTAAAAGGTGTCAATATCCATCTACGTTCAAATGGACGATATACATGCTATGGTTTACTTGGATAACCCATAATGAATTTCATTGAGATTTTATATATCATAGGTATGTAAAAGGTGTAACTCAGTAGTAATTCTAGTTCCAGTTCTAATTAAATTTAACTGCGCCATATTATTATTATTATTATTATTATTATTATTATTAATTGATTACATTTATATACCACCCCATAGCTGAAGCTGTTTGGGCGGTTTTACAAAATTTTAAAAGATTGAAAATTAAAAAGTCAATATACAAAATTCAAAAACATAAAACATAAAACCAGTTGATATTTAAAACATTTTAAACTTTTACGCCTGGCCAAAAATTCAGTTAAAAACCTCAACTTCAGCAGTTAAAATGCCTGGGAGAAAGGATCTGGTGCCAAAGGGGTAACAGTGTTAGTGCCAGGCAGGACTCATCAGCGGGATCATTCCACAATTGGGGGGCCACCATCCTCCGACCTTCCCTTGGAGTAGACACCTGGAGGAGGACCTTAGATGTTGAGCGTAGTGTACTGGTTGGTTCATGTTGTGAGAGGTGTTCCATCAGGTATTGTGGTCCCAAGCTGTGTAAGGCTTTATAGATTAAAACCAGCACCTTGAATTGGGCTCGGAAATGTACAGACAGCCAATGTAAGCAGGCCAGAATTGGACTTATATGTTCGCCTTCTGGTCCCTGTTACCAATCTGGCCACTGAATTTTGCACAAGCTGCAGCTTCTAAACTGTCTTCAAAGGCAGCCCCATGTAGAGCACATTGCAGTACTCTTACTTGGAAGTTACCAGAGCATAGACAACTGAAGCCAGGTTATCCCTGTCCAGATAAGGGCATAGCTGGGCCACCAACTGAAGTTGGTGGAAGGAACTCTGTGCCACTGAGGGCACCTGAACCTCAAGTGACAGAGATAGTTCTAGGAGAACCCCCAAGCTACGAAACTGCTCCTTCATGGGGAGAACAATCCCATCCAGAACATGTTGAACACCCTTCATCCGGTGAGAAGAACCACCCACTAACAGCATCTCAGTCTTGTCTGGATTGAGTTTCAGTTTATTAGCTCTCATCCAGTCCATTGCATCAGCCAAGCACTGGTTCAGCACATCCACAGCCTCAGCTGATGAAGATGAAAAGGAGATGTAGAGCTGCATGTCATCAGTGTACTAATGACAACACATTCCAAAACTCTGGATGACCACATCCAACAGTTTCATGTAGATGTTGAACAACATGTGGGACAAGACTGACCCCATGCAGAACCCCAATCTGGAGAATCCATGGGGCTGAGCAATGTCCCCCAAGCACCACCTTCTGCAGCCGACGGGCCAAGTAGGAGCAGAACCACTGCAATGCAGTGCCTCCCACTCCTAACTCAGCCAGTTATCCCAGAAGGATACCATGGCTGATGGTATCAAAAGCTGCTGAGAGATCAAGGAGAATCAGCAGAGTCACTCTCCTCCTGTCTTTCTCCTGACATAGGTCATCACATAGGACAACCAAGGCTGTTTCTGTGCCAAAATCAGGCCTGAAACCCAACTGAAATGGATCCAGAAAATCTAGGGTGACCAGATAAAATCCAGGTCAGGGCTCATGTAACTTTAACAGTTGTAGAGAAAAGGGAATTTCAGCCAGTGTCATTTGTATGCAATTAGTTCCTGTTGAAATTCCCTCTTCATCACAACAGTTAAAGTTGCAGGAGCTATACTAGAGTGACCATATACAAAAGAAGGCAGGGCCCATGCAACTTTAACTGTTGTGATGAAGAGGGAATTTCACCAGGAACTAATTGCATACAAATGACACTGGCTGAAATTCCCTTTTCTCTACAACTGTTAAAGTTACATGAGCCCTGACCTGGATTTTATCTGGTCACCCTAAGATAATCAGTCTCACCCAAGAGTGTCTGGAGCTGGCCCGCAACCACCCACTCAAGGACCTTGCCCAGGAATAGAACATTTGCCACCGGCCTCTAGTTATTAAGATTTTCCAGGTCCAGGGAAGCTTTCTTCAGGAGTGGTCTCACTACTGCCTCTTTCATATGGTCTGGGACCACTCCCTCTCGCAGAGAGGCATTAATCACCTCCCTGGCCCAGCCGGCTGTTTCATCCCTGCTAGCTTTTATAAGCCAAGAGGGGCAAGGATCCAATACAGAGGTGGTTATTTGAGTCCATGTTATTTCCAATATTAATCTCAAAGCAGGTAATCAGATGTATGATATGAAGAGATGTGGAAGATTCTGGTCCCAATTAAGCTAAAGTTAGTCCTATACATACTTACCTAAGAATAATCCCCAGTGAATTCAATGGGACTTACTTCTGAATAGGCATGTATAGGATTGTGCTGGAAGTCCCATCTGTTTTCAAACATTAGTTATAACAAATTTGTTTCATTGGTTCCAATGACACTTATAGTTAGTTCTCACAAAAAGCAGATATTGTGATCAACCCATGTTTCAAATAGGGATATGTGAATCAGCAATGCTGAAGTTCTCTGAATTCCATTTTGAAGCTCGTTCTGACTCAAGTCCGTATCTTTGATTTTTTTTCTTTTCACATGAAAATCTGTGCATCTTTTCATACGTAATTTTTCAAATGTACGCATGGTGTTTGATACATTTTTGTGTGGCTGCAAATCACATTGCAAGCTTGGAAATGTGAAGACTTTGACCACAGGTTGCATCTAAATCCATGTTCAGTCTGGAAAGTGTGAACTGGGTGAAAATGAACCAAAATGAATTTCTCATATAGCCCTAATCTGGAATGAACCATTACAGTCTACAGGTGGGTACTCATATAACTCCATACTGCTCTTACCATATTTTCCGGCGTATAGGGCGACTGGGCGTATAAGACGACCCCCAACTTTTCCAGTTAAAATATAGAGTTTGGGATATACGCACCATATAAGACTACCCCTCTTCCAACGCCTGCTTGGATTGGTCAGCTCTCCCTGCCTGCCCAGCCTCACATGCACACAAACAGTATGCAAAACCGTCAGCCAGAAGCAACCGCAGGACTTTCCCTCCGCCCCTATTGTGAAGAGGGAGAG
The DNA here is from genome assembly GCA_029215795.1 of Anniella stebbinsi. Classification (NCBI taxonomy): domain Eukaryota; kingdom Metazoa; phylum Chordata; class Lepidosauria; order Squamata; family Anniellidae; genus Anniella; species Anniella stebbinsi. Next base: position 222,893,503 of record JARDYH010000003.1, read on the forward strand.
AGAGAGAGGCTGCATGACGAGCCCCATTTAAAGCGGAGCTGCTTGGATTGGTCAGCTCTCCCTGCCTGCCCAGCCCCACATGCACACAAACAGTATGCAAAACCGTCAGCCAGAAGCAACCACAGGACTTTCCCTCCGCCCCTATTGTGAAGAGGGAGAGAGAGAGAGGCTGCATGACGAGCCCCATTTAAAGAGAAGCCGCTTTTATTGGTCAGCTCTCCCTGCCTGCCCAGCCCCACATGCACACAAACAGTATGCAAAACCATCAGCCAGAAGCAACCGCAGGACTTTCCCTCCGCCCCTATTGTGAAGAGGGAGAGATAGAGAGAGGCTGCATGACGAGCCCCATTTAAAGCGGAGGCGCGGGAACCTGCCTGTCACGTGATGCGGTTCCTGGAAAGTTCTTGGAAAGCGGCCTTTGCATTTTTACCCTTCAAGAGAGCTGTGAGCAAAGAGAAGGAGAGGAGACGGAGGGGCACCCTTGCCTGAGCAGCCACTGGCTTCGCTTCCGATGCGTCGCCTCCTTCGCTGAAATCGGGGGGGGGGATCGCCCTGCTCTCTTTCTGTGAAGCACGAGAACCTTCCCCACCCTCCCTCCGCTTCCTTGCCAGTGGCGAGCAGCAGCTGCCGTCCTCAATGCCCGCAGAGGCTCCAGAGCAAATAAATAAATAGTGTGAGGAGAAGCTCTCCCCACCCCCCCGCACGTCCATTCCGCCTTCTTCGTCCTGCCTGCCTCGCCATTGTTGCCCCTCAGCCCCGCCCTATAAGACGACACCTGGTGTATAAGACGACCCCCGAGTTTTGAGAAGATTTTCCTGGGTTAAAAAGTCGTCTTATACGCCGGAAAATACGGTACATAAAAAATAAAACAACAAAATTCCAAAACCTCAAAACAAACTAGATGTCACGAAGAAGGTGACATGTAAAGTGCTCAGTCTGCAGAGACATTTCCCCCCCCCTTGGAGTAGAATTCCACCATGTGAGCCTCCACCTGCAGTCTGAAGAGGTACAGCCCAGTACTACTTGATCTGCTCTTTGTAAGAACTAGGCCAAAATCATGACTCAGTTTAGTTGAATTGAAGCTTCTATCTACAACTACATTGCAATGGACTGAATATGATTGGTTAGTTAAACAATCTCTAGAACTGCACTGTGAAACACAGACATATGAAATTAATTTGCAATAGTAAACAGTATGAACTCATGTTGTATATTAAATTTAGGGGTGGGGACGCAAACCATGGGGATGCCATTCTGAGAAGATCAGCAAACAAGACATCAATGTTACAAAATATTCCTGCAAATAATTTCACAAGCCACCAAACAGCTGTTAATCTGTTAAATCCTGTGCTTTCAAAACAGCAACAGACAGAATTTTGTGCATCTGTTCAGAGGATTCTGCAGGCCCCATGAAAGAGTGACAATGCATTTGAACCACTTTATTAAACAATATTTAGCCCTTTGAAATGAGCCACGAGGTCTTAAATCAATGTTAGCACAGATGCTTGATTGTAACGTGGCTTTCTCATATACCTACTATCATATTTTATTGTCGATTTAAGCTTACAGAGAAAAATGAGGTGAATATCACTGAGAATGTAAGAATGTGTGGCAGTGCATGCGTGAGAGTAGTGAGATTGAAACACACTTCCTCTGTACTGTGTTCCGAAGAACTTTTGATTACATGATTTCCTTCCTAAAAGGTTCATTGCTCCATTTGGGACACAGATATCGATCCCATTATTCAAACCTTCCTGTTGACTTTGATAAGCAGGTTGAGGTGTGAACTATACATAATAGGCTATTGCTATTCCCCCGTGGACTATAAGCCTTGCTTAAACCATTGGCTGAGCTGCTGTGTTGTCACAGAAGGTGCACACATTTTGTATCTGTTTACAGAAGTTGTAGTATTTGAGGGGGGGAACAATCGTTGGTTGTGTTGCTTATTGTGTCATGTGGGGAGTAACACACCACACACACACAACTGACAGTATACTAATCAGGCAATTTAAACAACGGAGGGAAACAACAGGCTTGCATGTGGTTTAGCCCCAAGCCCCATTGTTTAACGTGTCGTCTGAATTGGTCCCCCCCTCTCTCAGTGGACTATTCCGTTTAGGGATAGAGTTCTGCCGGCCAGAATAGCCGAAAACCCCCGGCTGCTCTATACAGCCAGCAGAACTCATGGTGCATGCTGGGATATGGCTGGGGGACTGGGGGAGGGGGAGGGAGCAGATGTTGCAACCAAAATGGCCGCTGTCCATTCTTAGCAACTGGGGTGTTTGCCGGTGCTGAGCAGCGCCGGCTGCAGCATGTTGTGTGGGGAGCTCCACCTACCTAACGCACGGTCAGTTTGCTATTTACCCCTCCGTTGTCTAATATGTCATCTGAATTCAGCCAGTATCTATGCCACTAGGTTATGCTATTTTGCCCTAATTGAATCAAAACAGATTCTCTAGTGTATTGCTTTCTATAATATTACTTTAACTATAGAAATAAAGTTACAGTATGACATTCTTCTCTTGGGCATCTTGATTTAAAGCAGGAGTGGGTAACATATTGTCCCCCATATATTACTGTACTGCAATTCCCATCATCCCATAGCATAGGCTATGCTGGGTTAATGGAAATTGCACTCCAACAACAATCGGAAGGCCACAAGTTGCCCACTCCTGGTTAAAAGCATGTAACCAAGGTACACTAATTAATTCAATATTCAGATTCAAGAATCTGCACAAAGTTTTATAAAAATAACCTATATGTCAAAAAAATGCAGTGAGCTAGGTTCAGAAAGGTGTTTAAGATTTTTTCTTCTTCTTACTGAGAAAATGAGTATTTGATGTTCAGTCATAGAGTTGGAAGTTCACTTTCACCTGATAGTATTTTGTTAGCTGCTCAACAGTTAAACACATGTTTACATTTGTTCGAGCATGATTTGTCCCATGGCATGTACAAATTGAAGAGTGTAGAAGTTTTCACAAAGGCAAATTGGGCTCCGAGATACCCCCTCCCCAATGCACATTGTGAGCAGACTAGGGATTTATGAGAAATTAGTTTCAGTTTGTTTTTGACCAGGATTTACCCAGTTTGCACCTCACAGACCAAAACATCAAAATCAAAAATCAAACTCAGCCTGTGGTCGACAAAATGCGTGGATTTGAAAAATGTGTACTTTTGAAAAACTGTGTACTTTTGAAAAAATGTACAGAAACACAATTTAAGCAATGGGAGAAGAATGTGTACATTTCAAAGATGTACAGAATTGAAAAAATATGAATGAAAATACAAAATAATGTTTATGCTAAAATTTAAAAAAAAAAACACCAAACTCGCAATCTGATATGGATGCAAGAGGAAATGAGCTTTGAGGTAGAAATGAAATTTTGCTGGAAGAGATAAGACCTTACACAACTTTATTAAATTGTACATTGATCAGCAGTGACATTGCAATGGGACAACTTCCCTTGGTTTGAATGTTCTGAAAAATGTGATGTTTGATTTACAAAACCCTCATGACAGTCCACTCATGGAAGTTTGCAGGTCATTTTGATGATGTCATGAACCTCTTGCAAATCTCCTGCTCCTTCCCTTAGTTATTCAGTTTTTTAAAAATAAAAATAAACTTTGGATATCCCAATTCTTCTGAAATATCTCAGGATTTCCTACTGTGTATACAGCCAAAGTTGCACTACACAACACCCACTAGAGGGCACTGCCCCATTCAATACTATGAGCACTGAAGTTTTCAATTACAGACCATGTAGTTGCCCCTCTTCTCCTGTGTAATTCAGCTCATTATAATTTCGGAAGAGAAGAAGGAAGCAAAGTGCCAGTAAGTGAACGTGGTTTCCCTTTAATCTAAAAAGCCCTTCTACATCCACTTGTAATTGTCACCCCCATGAGCCCTGAAACTCTCTTCCCTAATAGCCCACTAAGACCCTCTCTGGGAGAGCTCCAAACCCCTTTCTTGGTGGTTGCTATGGTGACAGCTGCTGCTTCACAGTGGCGGAAGCTGTCTCTCTCTCTCCCTCTCTCCTTCCTTCCTCTTTCTTCTCCCTTGGGGTGACTGCTATGGCCACAGTGCTAGGGAGGTTGAGGTATCTCTTTGTCTTCCCCATTCTTTGCTCTCTCTCTCTTTGGCTCTTTTTATATCTCTGTCCCTCCTTTCTGGCTCCTGAAAAACTGTTTTGTATCTTTTCTGACACTCATAATGGCATGGCCTGGGGCCCTTTCTCATCTTCTATTTGACATTAAGCAAAACTTTTTTAAAAAAAAATTCCCCAGGCTTTTTAATGCCTCTTTAGCAGCTTCTAATGGCTTTTTTAGCACAATTCTGTGTTGAGAATTTTGCGGATTTGGCTGGATTGGTTCTTTTATTGATATTATTCTCTGCTGCTTTGGCTGTACTCTTTTATTTTAAATTGTGTTTTTTTTAATTATATTTTGAAATTGAAAACTAGCCAGAGAACCTTTGGTTATGGGGTGGGATATACATGTCAAAAACAAATAAATAATAAGTTCCATTGTGCCCCCATTATGACTGGTCCTGAAATCCTATTGTCTTTTGGAGTCAAGTTTGCTAAATAGGAATTATAAGAGAAAGTCAAGGCTTAGGTGTGATTATTTAAATGGTGGATATATTTCAGAGAAATAGCTAAACTCTGAATGAAACTCAGCTTTGAACATGAACCATGAAACCATGGAAAGTTCATCCAGCACTAATGCAGGAACGAATATTCATCCAGAGTAACAATAATGGTGATGCCATTGGATAGCACACTAAACAATTAAATGCTTAGACAACACCTGTGAAACCTGTTAGGCAGTCGTTTTTTTTTTTTTGTCTAAGCACTGTTATCTTTTTAATGTTTGCATTTCATTGTAGTGCTTCGTGCCTCCATGGGACCATGGTAAAATGGCTGATCTGGAGAGGTGCTCTCTAAAAGAGCAAGAGAAGCATGGATGCTGTTCTGTGGGGGAAAATAAATTAGAAAGATTGTTTTCATTAAAGGGCTTGTAGGCTTTTGTGATCCATCTGTTTGCAGCCACTTCTCCTTACTAAAGAAACTTGACTGATCAGAGCATCACTTAAATGAATTCATGGGCAGGAAATGTTAAAATATGTAGCAGAGCAAGAAAGCAAAACTAAGGGGAAATAACTCGTGGGAGGCAAAATTTGGGCAGGAAACTAGACTGACATCAATTTGGCTTTCACTCATTTCACAGGAGAGAGAGAGAGAGAGAGAGAGGGAGGGAGAGAGGTGTAACATAAAATCAATGACTGCAGATTTTGCCATTTTAATTCCCTTGTGTTGCAAGGCCTGTAGAGTGATCCATGCACCAGGAGCTACTTATAAAATTATGATTCATGGGAAAACGAAACTCTTTGGAATATGCACATGTATTTCTCTCTTCTCTGATAGAGCAATGCTCTAGCTTTCAAGCCCATGCAGAGCACAATAATTTTTATGAAGGCTGAAAAAGTAGACTTTGGGAGATCAAGTTGAGCATTTAGCTCCATGGCATTTGTGCTGAACCTCCAACCCCTCCCCCAACCCCGGCAACGTATTTTGCTTCTCTGGGTGACTCTACTTTACACTGACATTACTTTAACGGCTCAATCCTACAGAGGTTTAGAAAGGTAGAAGTCCTACAACACCCAGCATTCCCCAGCCGGAATGCTAGGAGATGTAGGACTTTAAAAAGAGGTATTTTAAAGGGCAGGGGAATTGTGGAAGTTGTAAGACTTTTTTCTGTCTAAATCTGCATAACATTACACCCAAAAGCTGAATTTAGCAACTATGTCTTTCTTCATTTTTACTCTAGAGTGGGTGCAGAGGACCCTAGTGTGAGGCATATGTTTTTGCTTTTAAGATCTGGGTTGGGTCTCCTGCACTTAGTCTAGAGCAAACATAAAAGAATAAAAGATTTAGCTGCTAGACATAGATTTAAAGTAATGTCTATTTGGCTCTCATTTCAGATTGTTCTGATAACTCATTACCATGAAATGTTACCAATGATATCCTTAGTATGCATTCACTTATGGTAAGAGGATTGATTTATGGTTATACTTGTTTGCCTTGACAATGACCAGCAGACCTGTGTCAGAAAGATCCATTTTATCTCTGTGTTGCTGGCACATAAGTAGTTGACCTCTCATAGCATTGTGTCATTCAGATAGGTAGTCAGCTGACCTACAGAAGCATCATGCTGGTAAATGGTGGGTTGTGAGGCTGGATGGAAAAGAGGTGTTAAAAGAGAAAATCTTTCATAAAAGTGGCTTTGGGATTGGGATAAGTTCCAGCACTGCCTGAAAACTTAGACAGGTGAGGTGGGAGATCCTACTGAGGTAACTAGTATCACTTTCTGGGAGTCTTTCAAGCAAAGCCACCAAGGACAGCGTAAAGCCTTCAGCAAGGAAATCTCAAAGGCACCCAGTTCATTCAGTCTCCACTCAAAAATGACAGAACAGCATGCTTTCTGAAGAGCAGAGGGCTTTTTATTGATTTGCATTAACTACAGATTAGGAGTCAACAATTCCTGACTCATGAGCCAAGCCTAGATCCAAAAACAATGGCTCAATTCGGACGACACGATAGTCAATGGTGGGTTGATTAACCCTAACCCTAGGGATACTCCCCACACAACATGGTAATAAATAATCAACTGTGGTGTGAATGAGGATCAGCACTGAGTTGACTATGGCAGCATTCGGATGACACAATAGTCAAAACAACTGACGATTGTTTCCCCCACACCAGTTGTTTATTGTGTTGTCCGAATTGAGCCACTGTCTGCCCACCAGTTGCCAACTCAAGCTACCCATCCTCCCTGTTCCTTTGTCAGAAACAGAAATTTCAGAGGTGGTGGTGGGCCAAGGAGAAGAGACCATGCAAGATGAGGGCACAATGGACAAAATTTCATTAGCAGCTGTTCATGATGGACAACCTCCAAGTTAGATTACTGCAATGCACTCTACATGTGGCTGCCTTTGAAGACAGTTCAGAAGCTTCAACTTGTGCAAAATGCAGCAGCCAGATTGATAACAGGGACCAGCAGGTTCAAGCATATAAGATCTACACTGGCCCACTTGCATTGGCTGCCTGTATGGTTCTGAGCCCGATTTAAGGTGTTGGTTCAGAACGCCTTTCCCCACTGATTATGTATTCTTTTGTTCAAGCTTTGGATTGAAAATCATGCTCATGTAGAAAAGAAACACACCTGAAGGCTTTATTAGCTTTATTGCTAGTACCCCAGTAATGATGCATTCCTGCCATTTCCACTCAAAAAGACATCATTAATGCAACATCAACTCACATGAAGTTCAGTAATATTTGAAGAGCCACTGTGTCGTAGACAGACAAAAATGCACTTTGGAGCCATATCTCCATTAATGTCAGAACATGCATGGCAGACTTAACTCAGATTCATCAAAATAACTAGCTATAACCAAGAGTTGGGTTCTTCCTTCCTTTCCTCCCTCTTTTCCTGTCTGAGACTAGGAGCTTCTATCCTCCCTAGGTGTGCAATATAAATCTTCTTTTCATCAGTGATGAGCTCCAAATTACTTCCTCCAGTCTTCAATCGAAGATGAGTCACTCAAAATGTAAGTCTTCTTGAGGGAGTGTTCACTGTGGAAATGGAAGTACAGAGCCCAACCCAAAGCTATTTTCTGAAGTCAAAGGGGCTGTTTCTGCTTTCCTCCCTCAGTTCTAAACCTCCATGAAATTTAACAACAGCTCTGACAACAAGACTGTGATAAACTGTTTGGGGGGCACACCATATGCTCCAGGGAGGCAATTATTTTCAAAGAAGTGGCTTCCATTCCAATAGGCATAGCATTAATGTTCACATTAACACTCTTGACAACAATACTCCAACAACCAAGCATAAAGGCAAAAATACTATGAAAATATTTTACACAGTTGGGGTTTTCCTATCAACCCCACTACGGTGTTCTAATCAAAAGTTTAATTATGTGGCAAGTAAAGACTTGGGGGAAAATATGATAAATTGAACTGGCTGGTGTGCTGCTGCTTTTCTATTGTAGTAATTCATGAAAACCAAAATGTTACTGACTGCTTAGGATGGTAGGCCTGCATTAGCAGGTAAGCATAACCAGGCAAGTGCCAGAAGCCTCCAAGGGCCCAGAGGGCCCACTACAGCTGTTGCTGGTGGTATTTCTTTATAGTTTTTTTTTAATGTTTTAGATGTTCCAGTGCTGACAAAAGTGCCAGGCTGGGCAGCTGCAGATTTATTTATTTATTTCATTTTTATACTGCCGAATAGCCAAAGCACTCTGGGCGGTTCACAACAATGAAAACCATAAAATACACGTGAAAAGAAACAATATAAACATTTAAAAGCTTAAAACTACACTATAAAAACAAAATAATCAAACAAAAGTTAGCAGCAAAAGATACAGCACCAGACAGAAACAGCACCAGACAGAAACAAACTGAAAAATCAAAATGCCTGACAGAATAAAAAGGTTTTCACCCGGTGCCAAAATGAGCAAATTGTAGTAGGCTGACCATATGAAAAGGAGGACAGGGCTCATGTAACTTTAACAGTTGCAGAGAAAAGGGAATTTCAGCCAGCATCATTTGTATGCAATTAGTACCTGGTGAAATCCCTTCTTCATCACAGCAATTAAAGTTGCAGGCACTAAACTAGAGTGACCAGATACAAAAGAGGGCAGGGCCCCTGCAGCTTTAACTGTTGTAATGAAGAGGGAATTTCACCAGGTATGAATTGTATACAAATGACGCCGGCTGAAATTCCCTTTTCTCTACAACTGTTAAAGTTACATGAGCCCTGTCCTCCTTTTCATATGGTCAGCCTACAATGTAGGCACCAGGCGAACCTCTCTGGTGAGCTCATTCCACAGCTGGGGAGCCACAGCAGAAAAGGCCTTCTTCCTAGTAGCCCCCCACCTCACTTCCTGTCACCTTCTGTGCTCTGATGCCTCTGGCTCTGCCACTAATATAATGCTCTGTAATGTTACATCAGGGCCAATGTTTCATTGTGGGGGAATTAAGAGGGTGGCTACTGTTGCTGCAGCTGTCGGACCCAGTGCTTCTAGGCTCAGCACCGAGCCCTTAAAAAAATAAACAAAATGAAAAAGGGGGGATGCTGGTGTCACTGCCGGTGCTCATAGCCAGAATATCTTGGCAAAATACAAAATAGGAGGACAAAGTTTGTTGTGTGTTTTTTTCACTCCCTGAACAGCTTTTCTGCCTGCGCTTATGGGATCTTCTGACATCACTCCTGTTCCCAGATATCCTCATGTTCAGAGTGGTAGTAGCTGAACCTGAGCTATGATGGCTTTAGACTGCAGAAAACAACAAGACATCAGGAAAATAGCTTTCGGTGGAAGTTTGACCTCTGATTACTTGAAACAGAATGAATATGGCCAAAGAAAATTAATATGTTTGCATTCATTTGAATGTGTTATATACACCATTTATGTGCTCCACACCATTTTTTTTTTTAAAAAAATCCCCGCTCCAAATGATTTCAACTCCCCTTGACTTTAATGCTGTAGGATTGACACCTTTGATGTTTCATGCATAGATCCTTTAAAACTGCTACTCGTTCATAAATAATAACATTGCTGAGAGCCAGTGTGGCTCGTTGGTAACGGTGATGTGCTATAATCCATGGTGTTACCTGTGCCAGCCTCATCCACAGTTGCATTAGGCAAGACACTAGCTTTCAAACTCACCATCCCCATCTGCAATATGGAGAAAATAATACCTTACAGCGCTCTTGTAAAGATTGCTGCAATGATGTCATATGAGAGCTTTGGATATTGGAATAAGGATTGTTATTATGTCATTATGATCCCCATGCAAACACAAATGTATAAACTCCTTTTCTTTTTGTTTTTAAATTCCATCAACAATTCCCCAGTATGAGTCAAATATTTGTTACTTCATTTGTTTTGGCAGAAGGTGGGCACTGATAAAAAGAGTAATGCTCTGAATATCATAGAATCATAGAATAGTAGAGTTGGAAGGGGTCTATAAAGCCATCAAGTCCAACCCCCTGCTCAATGCAGGAATCTACCTTAAAGCATACCTGACAGATGGTTGTCCAGCTGCCTCTAGAATGCCTCTAATGTGGGAGAGCCCACCACCTCCCTAGGTAATTGGCTCCATTGTCATATTGCTCTAACGGTCAGGAAGTTTTTCCTGATGTCCAGCCAGAATCTGGCTTCCTATAACTTGAGCCCATTATTCTGTGTCCTGCACTCTGGCTTGATCAAGAAGAGCTCCTGGCCCTCTTCTGTGTGACAACCTTTCAAGTATTTGAAGAGTGTTATCATGTCTTCCCTCAATCTTTTCTTCTCCAGGCTAAACATGCCTAGTTTTTTCAGTCTCTCCTCATAGGGCTTTGTTTCTAGACCCCTAATATGTCATTGTATTAAGCATCAAACACTGAAGTTATCGGCTGATGACGTGACAACTAGTGCTGATTGAAGTACCCTTCCCCACCCCATCATACCTTTCTTCCCAACAAAGATGGGAGGGGGAAATTTGGTGACATTCAAGAAAAGAGAGTGAAGACTCAGTGAAGTTAGTTGGTGAGCAGAAGTGTTTAGACATTAAATAGCCAGTTGGTCCAAGGACATTTTAATTCTTTATCCCGTTTTGACTCTTGAAAGGCACTACCATGGCTTGGCATGCTTCCTACCCACTTAGCAAAGGGCCTTCAAATGCCTCTGGGAAATGCAATGTGAGGACATTTTATAATTGTCAAGGCAATGTCCTGGGAAAAAAGATGGTTGCCATTTTGAGCTGCTCCCATTGGGCAGCCATCATTTTTTATACAATGTCCTAGTAAAAAAAGACATCATTATGTTATGCCTTCTCAGAGACACTTGCTGCTCCATTTCCAATATGCACTGAGGCACAAAACCAGTGGGCTCTCAGACAAGCAATTTTAAAGGGTCACAAATGGCTGGGGTCAGGATTAAGAATTACTCAGACCACCTTGTTATTTATTGTGTAAGTAATAATTAAATAATAAATATACTAGATTGACTTGTGCAGACCATCTGCATGCTAGTACTTTATTGCTCAGTAACCACCCGGCCTCCTCTCTGGGTTCCCCCCTCCCAGCTGCTCCCCCAGCCATTCCCCCCTGCTCACTCTCAGCTGCTGTCCCCCTGCTCACCTACTGACCAGTGGGACTTACCTGATGCCTCTATGTGCACAGGCAAGCCACAAGGCCTACCAGGAGTTCACTAAAACTTCCATTCGTAGCCACTCCCTCTGTTCAGCAATGATATTTCAATGCCAGCTGTATCAGCTGTGTTTATCTATCATGTTGCTCAGCAACACAAAGTTCTTCTCATAGCTCAGAACCTCGTTCCATGTCATGCATTGCCATGCATCACCGTAGCATTTTATATATATAGAAGATACTTGAATAATCAATAAATAAACTCAATCTTTACCCCCACTTCAAATTGTTTATTCTCCCACATGAACCCCAAACATAGTGAATTTCAGTGGGTTGAACATTTCAGATTAACCCTAGTGACAACATACATGCAACCCCAGTACACAGCCTTAGTCACCATGGTTAAAGCCATGGTTTAAGGTGTCTTCTGACTGGGGCCTATTGGATAATATTAGCCTCTGTAGTGCTGTCATTTGATGTTTGTACATACCAAATCCAAGTGAAATAGTCTCCCACAACAAATGCCTGTCTACAAGGAATGAACAAAGGAAAAACACAACAGCCAGAGGGTGCAACTGGGAAACTGCAGTTGGACTGGCACTTCATTTCCAATTAACTTTTGAAGAATTGAGTCGGATTTCAGTGCTATGAGATGTCATACATTTTTCAAAACTGATATTCATCAAGCTGTAGAAAACAGATGATCGACCCCTGCCCCTGACATGCCTCTGACTCCGGTAGGAGGTGACCTCAGCACTGAAGTCAGAGCACTGGGGCATAATTGTTTAATGTTTTACCAATGTTATGATCAGCCCTGTCTGTAGGATGAGGCTATTGCTAATGAACTGTCTGTGAAGCATTTGTCTGTTAATATTGTTTAGGGAAGGTCTGCGTATGTTTGGTAACTAGGCTAATTAAACTCAGATTGGAATATGAATACAGGGCGTAGTGTGCGTTAGGTCAAGATAAACCTAAAAATAAATCGTATTAATGCAGAATGAGTGCTTCCCCCCTTTTTTTGAAGTTCAAGGAAGTCTTCTCCCTATGGCATTGAGTAAGGAAGGAAAGAGCATGCCACTCGTTTGTGTGAATGGGCAGACTTACCCAGCAGCAGTGGCACTTTAATGGACTGGAAGCCCTAACTAAAAACCTGATGCACCATTGTGGGTTGACAAGAGGAGTGACTAAGCAAGATCTCTTCCTGTGAACATGTTTCCTGTCCCCAGTATCACACCTGTCCCTTTTTGGAAGGACTCTCTTTCCTGATGAAAGTACCCATATGTTTTTTTTCAATTTATTTTATTTTTTTCTTTCTCTTCCACCTTGGATGATGACTTCTATTGCACATGGAAAATTAGAAATCCTCTCTACCTTATGGGTGTTTTTTTTTAAAAAAGTATTGTTACATTGAACTGCTTTGGAATGACTTCTCTCTCTCTCTCTCTCTCTCTCTCTCTCTCTCTCTCTTTCTCTCTCTCTTATGTGTTTGTGTGTGTGTGTGTGTGTGTAAAAAAAGCCTATGTTATGCAGCATTAGCACTAGCATGGTGTTTGCTAGCTGTAGTGTGTCGATAACATCATCCCAAGGGCTTACTAATTCAATGGATACTAGTCCTGATGGCTATGTGCTGCTTCCAGGGTCAGAGGCAGTAAGCCTATATACAGTTGCTGGGGAACATGGGTGGGAGGGTGCTGTTGCACTCATGCCCTGCTTGTGGATTTCCCATGGGCAGCTGGTTGACCACTGTGTGAACAGAGTTCTGGACTGGATGGAGCCTTGGTCTGATCTAGCATGGATCTTATATTCTTAATAGGGGTGTGCACATGAAACTTTGCCAAATTGTAGGTGGTACATTGGGATCTATGTGTGTGAAATTTCAGAAATGTAGGTGCTTGCCTTGTGTGGCAATTAATTTTAGAAAAATGGGTAGTAGTGGGGTAAATACAGTTATGCCTCCAACTTTTTTATTTTTAAAGATACAAACAGGAAACTTGGGCACATTACAAGTAACATTTTGCTTGATATGTGTGTGAAATTTCAGAAAGCTAGGTCCAGGCATGTGGTGGCAAGGTATTTTTGAAACAATGAGGAAAGTTTTAAAAGTTAGAAGTCTGAAAGTTGCTCACTTTGTAGATGGGTTAGGGGTAGTTGTCTGTCAGAAATTTCAGAAAGTTAGGTCCAGGCATTTGGTGGCTACGAATTTCTTAGATTAAAAGTTACAAAAGTTTTTCCACAGAGGCTTGGGCTGTCAATTGCACCCTGCTCCCCCGCCTCCCCCTCCCTCTTTTATCTGTCAAAACTCCGTGTTGTTGTAACTTTTAATCTAAAAAATTAAAAAAGCGTGTAGTATCTGGAGAGACTGCTGTCTATCACTTTGGGCTATTGATTGTTTGAAGGATTTGATTTGTAACCCGCCTTTCTACCCAAAAAAATGGCACTCAACATTGCTCAGCAATGTGATACAATCCAACTTCAATTTCAAACTAGTTATGAAAGATTTAGAAATGTTAATGCTATACATCTGCGGCCTCTAAGTGGTAAGTCGTTAAGTTCATGTTTGATTAGCGGTTTCCCATTTCCATCAAGTACTCTGGCACTAATGTGGAAGTGGAAGTGGGGCTAGGGGGAAAGCATATTGAAATCAGGGGTAGTCAGCCTGGTGCTTTCCAGACGTTTTTGACTGCAATTCCCATAAGCCCTGAGGCAGCATGGCCAATAATTAGTAGGAATACTGGAGAAATCCACCAATGAGATTAGATTCCCAAGAATCCAACATGCAGAGTTCACAGCAGAATAGCCTCTCTCACCTGTGCATCCGCCAGATTTCACGCGGGGCAGTTTTCCAGCTTTACAAACAGCAAGATACATTAATGGTGGCTGCCATTAGCATATCTTGGGGAAATTACAGCTGTAATTTCTGCATTTTATGTAGAAGAAAGTGGTCATAATTTTTCAACGATAGGCCACCATTAGCATATCTTGCCTTTTGTAAAGTGGAAAAGATGCCCTGCAAAATTTGGTGGATACACCAGGGATCCTGTAAGTTCCAAGTAGCCCAGATTTCCCCACTGTGGACCCTCCCTCGGTCCAGATGTCGGGAGTTCACCTATACCTAATGATCAGGGATTATGGAAGCTGTTGTCCAAAACATCTGGAGGACACCAGATAGTCTACTCCTCCTGTTCTAAATAGAATATGCAAATCATTATTTCTTGGTAGATCTCATTCTTCTCATGTGCATCATTAACAGATGCTTCCCACTACTCTGAAGCAATGGGTTTCTCAAAGTTGTGATGAACTGCATAGCTGAAATGAAATCTACAGGGTTCCCTTAGTACAAACAGAACCCAATAAAATTGCTGTGGCCAGTATCTATATACCCACAACTGTAGTATAGTGGTCAGAATTTATGGGAACAAATGTTTCAACTTACAGTAAGCTATAAGACAGGGTTGTTCACATTGCCTTCTTCGAGGAGGCACAATAAAAGTCAGAATTTTATTTACATCTATATGAAAATAATGCCGTTTAAGTAACAGATTGTTAAATAGCCATAAATAGCATTTTACTAGCCCTTTTCCATTGCTCTACATCACATAATTTTACTATTTGTTGGAGGCCCATATTACTCTGTCCCCTACTTCTCCTCTACTGTGACAGGATTCTTTATGGAATTTCCAGTCTAAGTATGATTTCCCCCTGCAAATAATACTAATACTGGCATAGCTTCTGCTTCTACCTGTATATCATTCATTTCTGAGCCATTTTGTCATAGAGCTAGACCTGAAAATTGCTTTCCTATTGAGCAATTTTTCTTTTCTTTTCTCTTTCTTTCTTTAACGCTTTCACTGTTCTGGAGACTCAACCTAGAGATTAAACATAATTTAAGTCACTAGCCTCATAAACAATTTGTTCTGGAATTTGTGGTGGTGGTTGGTTTTCATTTGTCAAGGTGAGCCTTGAATCTTTCTCCCCTTTTCTATAGTCACTTGGTCCACCATCATATATAAATCTCTTCCTAATTGTAAGTTTTGTCGAATTTGCCCCTTATCCCTCCCCTCTTTAGCATTTCTCTTTTCCAATTTTCTGCTCCCTTTCTTTCATATTAATCAGCGTACAATATAATTCAAACCCACAGAAGCCAAAACATTCATACTCCTGAAGCGATGTCTTAGAAAGACATAGAAGGTGAAATCCAACTCTCAGCTGAAGGTTGGTCAACAGCCCAACAATCCAAAGCTTACTCATATGATTGAGATATCTGATGGAGACTCTGAGATGCTTTGCCTGGTATGAATTGCATTCTAACTATAGACATTAAGGTGGAGCAAGATGATCCAATGGTGGCTCAGATGCACCTAGGAATTTTCCATTCGGCCACAGGTGTATTAGAAGGCCTCAGATCACCCTATGTGATATCAAGGAAAACAATAGGCTGCCACTAACACAGTGAGGGGAGGGCAAGATCCCAGAAGCCAGGGCGGACCCACACTTGAGCGCTTGTGGAGGGCTCACGAGCATTTGGGTGAGGGTCTGCAGTCGCATTCGACTAGCTCTGTGAGGGGTAGACTTGGGGGGTCTGCTGCCTTGTGGACCCAGTTGGACATTGGTGCCATCCCTAGACTTGCATGATCTCATGTTGCCAAAGGGAAGCATCCAGGGGTAGTTCAGGGGACCCAGAAGATCATAGGTACTTGCAATGGCCCACAGTTTGGCCAATATACTAGATTAGGGGTGGGCAACCTTGAAGGGTCCAAGAACTCCCACCCAGTGCTGCAAAATTGCCCACTGCCAAAATTGCTGCTGCTCTGCTGCATTGCCACTGAATTTTGGTGGCATGGTGGCAAAAAAGCAGCATTTCTACTTTAAAACCAGACACGTAGTAAACCCACACCTCTGAGAGTGCAATTTGTCATTAAAACAAGGTGTGGGATCACTGCATGCCTTGTTTTAAAGACAAAATGTGTCTTTCTGCTATTGCTCCATCGCTGCAATAAGTGATGGCAGTCTGAGGGTGGCAAGGGGGAATGTGAAACAGACCTGGGGGTGCATGCACATAATGCCCACCCAATGGTCTAACTCAATAGACAGCATGCTCTGAATCCCGATCCTGTGTGGACTGTATAGATGTATAGAACCTTCTAACCCTTTTAACCCTAAATAATTGCATCACAATGAAATAAAATTATTTGCCAACTCACTCAGTTGAATAAAAGTAATAGCATCCAATCTATTAATGTGCAACCTTAATATATTTGGAATAACATGTTCTGCGAAGGAAAATGTGAAATAGCCAGAGTTGCCATCAAATTATGTCTAAACTAAACTTCTCCAATAAATTTGGAGGATCTTGCTCATCTGAAATAGTAATTTGAAGGGTTATAATGAAGTGATTATAGGCAGGCTATAACACTGGACTGAAGAAGTGTTAAATATGGTGCATGGATGGTGCCCTCCAGATGTGTTGGACTACAATTCTCATCAGCTCCAACCAGCATGGACAACGGTCAGGGGTGACAGAAGTTGTCCAAAACATCTGGAGGACACCAGGTTGGGAATACATTTATTTAATAGGCTCTTTTTACTTGGACTTTGGCTGTATGAGTAATACCCAATCTTAGTTCTATGTAGAGTAGACTCTAGGCCTGATTAATTTAAGTCCCATACACTTCAGTCTACTCTACACAGGACTAACTTTGGATACTACCCTAGGAGGTAATAATATAAATATATGCGGTCCAAAATGTTCTCTGTATTCAGACAGCACAGCATGTCATAAAGCAGTTGCCTCAATAATTTACTCACAAAATAATATTGTAGTTACATTTACATGGTACATGTCTTGGAGCTATTCTCAGGCTTAGCTAATTTTAGAGTTATTCAAAACCATGGTGGAATTCTTGGGAGAAAATATTTCTACATGCCATAGGAGTGACAACCGAAACATCTATTTCTAAAGGTACTTAGAGCTGTACATCAGAGATTGTTTTTGTTGGGAGGTTAAATGTCATTTCTTCAAATACTGGGATATGGCTTTATTGGTTTCTATGAAGAAAACACATTTCTTGTAAAACTATCTCCAATATATCAGACAGTAACATGAAATTGAAGGTTTAGGTTTCTCTTGAAACCATTGTGTATTTGTGTGTCATTCCAAGTGCCTGGCATCATTTTTGACTTCCATCTAGCCCTCCACTGTGACTTTTTGTCTGCCTAAATCTCTAATTGATTGTACAAATAAGCAGATTCCTTGATAACAAGTGACATCCTCTCTTGGCCTCTGAGGACTTCACAGCAGAAACTTCATATCCTTTTTAAAAATACATTGACAATGCAACCCTTGAATCCATTTCCTCTCAGTCTAGTCTGCGTATTCTTAAAGGATACCTAATGAAATAGTCTAATTAGCATAGCTAGCTGATGGTTCAATTATAGTTCTTCCTCCCTCCTTTTATTAATTAAGTGTAATGTATATTAATATATGTTTTTGACAGCTAACTATAGATGGGAAAGTAATTCATTTGCTTCATATTTTAGTGCAAATGTACCTAAGTTCGCAATTTTGAATAATTATGGAAACCAAAAGTCAATTATCCTTCAAGATTTGCAATTCTACAAATTTCACAGTGGGCTTCCCCAACCCCAACCCTCAAATGCATACAAACGTGCACACCAAAATGTGTATATTAGTAAACAAAATAACATTCTAAAATACATTATATTAAAGAAAATTGCTTGCAAATGTTTATATTACTCAAAATTTGAGTGGCTCGGAGGCCATCAGGATTTGGGGGGAAGCGAAATCGCCATCTCCAGGATTGCGGAGAGGGGAGGGGGTGCAATCACTCATGGCTTTTTTTTTAAAAAAAAACTTTTGTGGAGGAGCGCTTATGCGCTCTCCATGGATCATTAAAAAATTGCCACCACAACTGGCGACAGCCTGGGAGAAGCCAGGGCCATTGCATTTCTGATGTGGGTTATGCGTGCTGAACCTGGAAGTGGCTACTTCCAGGTTCGCTCATACTGGGCCCTCTACACCCCTGTGGTGTAGAAAGGGCCTTTGTGTATTGTCTAAACAGGGTCAAACCATGAGGAGAAATCCCTCAGTTCAAGAGGAAAGGCATTCTGTTGATTTGAGGTCACAACTGTAAAGCCCCAGCTTCTAGTCACAGTAGTTTGTATTGTGGAGAAATATGGTAACTGAACATGGCCAGGTTTGATTAATAAAGCTGATAGGAAGCTTGATGTAGGTCAGGGGTGGGCAAGTTGTGGCCCTACAAGTGTTTTGGCCTAAAACCCCCATACTCCCTCACCATTGCCCACATTGGCTGGGGCTTATGGAAGTTGTAGACCAAAACATTGGGAGGGCCACAAGTTGTCCACCCCAATATATAGAGAGATTGTCACTAAAGTATGTTGATCTTGGGGTGTGTAGGGCCTTATAGGACAAAATCAGCATTTGTATTAGCTCCAGAAGCACAGCAGTAGCTAGTCCAGTTGATGAAGCAAAAGCTACACATGATGTTCCCTGATGCTTCTCATCAGCCCACTTAAACTGATTTGTAGCCCAAACATGCTTAACTGAAAGCAGGTACAACTGAGTTAAATAAGACTAACTTGTTAGTAAGCATGCTTAGGATAACCCCCTTATGGTGCAATCCTAAGCATATTTAGATGGGGAAAAAAACCTTACAAGTCCCAGCTTGCCCCAGCCAGCATGGCTGCCTGGAGCATGCTGGGAGTTGTATGGCTTTTTATGTCTAACTATGCATAGGATTGCACCTAGACTGTGATCCTATACCTATTTTCTGGGGTAAGCCCTATTTAACTTAATGGGCCTAACTTTTCAGGAGACATGTAAAGGATTGTATTGTTAATCAATCAATCAATCAATCTTTATTCTCAGTCAACAGACCATTATAATAACATATTAAGTACACACACATTAATAAAATACATGATGGTAAAAGGACAGGATACAAATCCATAAAAAATAGGGTGACCATATTTAGGAAACCAAAAAGGAGGACAACATGGCCGCTCCAAGGTGGCGTGCCCACCAACATGGCCGTCCCCCAAGGGGGCATGCCCACCAACATGTCCAGCCCCCAAGGGGGCATGCTCATCCAAACACGGCCTTGGTCAGTTGTCTGAATTCACAGCATACAATTAAGACAAACCTGTTCTACACAACATCTTCATGTTAAAATTATTAAAATAAAGAACAAGTGAGACATTTGATGTATCTGAAATTAACTTTACTCTTACTTTTGTAGCTTTTGCTGTACTTTGAAACTTTTGCTATGCTCTGTGTGATAGTTTCCCCTTCCCTCAAATATGTTTTCTGACTGCAAATCCTTCACTGGATGACCGTAGTCCCAACTTTCCTAACATTTAACACTCTTTCCCCATCACGTTTCTCTTATCCATATGCACAGATTCAGCATACTGCTACCACTGAACAAATGAAGCAGTTGACAAGCGCAGAAAAATCTAGTACAACAAACTAGCCAACCTAGCATGCAGGAAGAGTATAAAATATGATTACCCTGCAAACATTAGCCATGGAACAAAATGGACTAAAAGCTTGTTGTAGTCATTTCTCACCTCTTAGCTTGTTTCAACTTCTGGTTTATCAGTGAGAAACAAATCTAAAAATGTGTCATTATATCTCTGGTTCATTAGCCATGTAAACAAAACTATGGTCAGTAGCAATACAAAGATAATGGACATTATCACAATGCTAGACAAGGATCTTTCCCTCCTTTTATCCAAGTATATCCTGAATTTACACTGCCTCAGTGTATAGAGAATAGAAATCCCAGTCAGGGACTCAAAGAAAACTGCCCAAAGAAACTTTAGAAATAACTCTTGTTGGTTTCAATAAAGCTTACTCCCAGATAAATGAATGTAGGATTGCAGCCTCTTCACATCTGTTCACCTTACTCTAGCAAGTGCAAGGCCCTCCTGTCAAGGACAACTATGCACTCACAGAACCTGGCTTCCTCGATCATGCAACCAGCAGGTGCTTTCCAGAAAGATGCTTTCAGAGCCTAGGAGATCCAGACACACTCAAACAAGTCAAGCCAAGCCATGCTATGCTGGAACAGAACAATTCTGGGACAAGACACTACTTTGCAAGCAATCAAACACAACAGTCATGATATAAAAGAAAAACACAACTACCTCATTGACATAGCAATTGCCCAATGACAAAAATGTTGCAGAAAAGGAAGAGGAAAAGAGAGACCCAGCAAAGGTTTTAGGAAATCTTGCTCATATTGGCATAGGTTGAGATATTTTGCTGGTCAGAATTTTCATCAGAACTCCAATGGACTTTAATGGAAATGTCTTTGGGACTTTCAACAATTTTACTTTGGGCTTTCAGACTTCAGAAACTTCAGGTGGATGATATGAAATAATTAGCAATTACAGGAGAAGTGAAAAACCCTTCTTCACTCACCCCACCCACCATGCCCATTGGCACAAGAGCTAATAGTTAGATCCAAAAGATCAGTGAATTAATTGGAAAAATTCATTAACAGTCTGACACGGGTTTTGAGAATTAATTGAGGAAATATATAGGAGATACAATATACAATGTGGATCTAGACTCCAGCTCAGCTAGATATGACCTTATGAAGAGTAATAAACTGAGGAGGAATATGACTTTTTTAAAAATTTAGAACTCTATGTACTGGATGCCCCAAAAGTAGGTATACAGTTGTTTAGAATGTTGATGGGAGGTGTGAGTACTATACTGTATACCTACTTTTGGGCCACTTGGTATTTCAGCTTTCCCCAATCCAATCCTCTCCAAATATCTTTGACTATGACTCCTATCCGGTCATGCTGACTGGGTGTTGGGAGTTTTATCCAACACATCTGGAGAGAACCAGCTTGGGGGAGGATACTGTATTTAACAATAATTGTCTGTTTTTGTACAGTTACTAAAAGGATAAAACAAATGCTAGCACCAGTAAATATCACATAGATGAAGTAAAAACACCATGGCCAGTAACAATCATCCTCCAATAGAGATGAATAATAAATTATGTTTTCATTACGTTTAAAAGGCCCATTGAAATTGCATCCATATTCTTTGCCTTTCACACAGCCATGAACTTTGTTCAAATAAACTTCTAATATGATACCATTGCACATTGTTATATTCTTTTTTCTAAACTGCTTCATGATTTATTCAAATAAGAAGCAATAAATAAATATTGCTAATAAGTCAATTCATACATCAATATATTACAATGTTCTCCTCCAACAAAATAATCAAAGAAAAGCAAACGGGTGAGGTAACCAGATAAAGGTACTGCTTTGAAGCCAGTTTTCTGTTCCAGCAAAACACCTATTTTCCAAACAGCTAAACCAATTTCCTCAAACCATCTCTAAATAAATTCTTAGAAAATTAATTCATTCAAATTTATTTCCCGTAAATAGGAATATCAACTCCATATATCCCCAATTCTCACACACAAAACTATACCCCCCCACTCTCAACATGCACACAAACACGCAAACTCTCTCAAAATCATCCACTGCAAAACACACACGCACACATCCATTCATAGACAAATGAACATGCACCTATCACATAAATACACTCACACACTGCAAACACGTAAACTCTCTCAGGATACCCACCCCAAAACACACACATACACATTCATTCATGGACAAATGAACATGCACTCATCACATAAATACACTCACACACACATACCCTCCCAAGGCTGCTCCTATGCTTGCTTCCACTCTCCCCCCACCCCATTTCTCTAGGCAAATGATGAGGATTTTTACATTGACCTTGAAAATATTCTTAGTGGTAGCAAGGGGTTGCAGAGAAGAGGATTAGAAAAGTACAGGATAAGACCTGGGGGAGGAGAGATCCTAACAGGTGGAGGGCAGTTTTGGAAAAATTCTCAGAACCTTGTAACTCCCAGGGTAAAACTGTCCTACCTGCTGCTCTTCTTGCTTTTTGTCCTCTGCCTGCACCATCCAAGAAGAAGCCCAGGATCGTTGCACGGGAGCCGGAAGGGGTTTGGTAAGTATGGATGACCCACCAGGGGCAGGCCATGGGCCTACTGAGGCCTGCAGAGGCCGGCTCAAGCCATCTCAAGCCATAGCGACAACCCTCTAGGAACCTGGAAATGGCTTTGGAAGGCCTCGGAAGGCCGAAACCGGAAGTGCCCAAAATGGGCCTACCGAATCCTGCTGAAGCCATTTCCAGATTCCTAGAGGGCCGTTGCCAAAGCGATGGCCCTCTAGGAACACAGAAGTGGCTTCGGCAGGCCTCAGAAAGCTGAAAACAGAGAAGTACCTGGCCAAAACGGGCTTTTGGGGGGCTAAATTTCCAGATTTGGCCCCCCAAAATGGTTTTTCCCCCCGGACACGGATTTGCTCCCCATTTTCCGGGCATGTCCAGACAAATCCGGGTGGATGGGTGCCCTATAAAAATGCCTTGTTACTCACCATATTTGGTACCACAGACCCAAACTATTTAGCTGATATTACCTCCTCGAATTTCAACAAAACTTACTATCAATTATTTGTTTAGGATCACAACCCTAATTAATGTGGGCTTAATTCCACTTATTTTGTTGTGTATTAAGCTACAAGCTGCCTTTCTCTGGTATTCATACTCTCTGAATTTAAACATTCATTTAAAATACCTGAATCTTCAGTATTAAATCCGTGACACACACCCATACCATCTGCTTCCTTTTCATCAACAGGAGAGACAGAAGTGAAACAAGCCCTATTTTGAATGTGTCACTAATCATTTATATTCATCATCAGAGGCTCAACACTTAGGTGTAAATAAAATGCCTTCCTGGTGAATATTCTTTGAGCATATTTGTCCTCCAGGTTTTAGAGATTTGAATTGTTGTAAGCAAAAATTAGTGGGCTAATTAAACGTACCAAAAACATTGTTTTTGGAGAATCAAAAAGACAAAATATGAGAGCATTTCATTATTTGATTATGATTTATTTGTGTATAATGCTGCTTTGTTGGGGTTTCTGCAACAAGGCACTTCAAGCGATAGTTTTTTTGGTGATCATGCATATAATGTTTCCCATAAAGACTAGATAGTGCATAAAGGGGGAATAAAATGGGGAAGGCATACAAATATAGCAAGCTGATGGCAGGCATACGAAAAAGCAACAAACAAATCCTTCTAAATCGGAGCACAGCTAATTGACTCTTCTCGCAAAATTCTTTTAAAATAGAAATCAGATCTTCTAGTGTTTTTCTCATAGATTTTTTAAAAAAATGTCCCATCTTTTTTTCACATGTAAACTCAAAGTGACTTACAAAATAACTTCATAATAAGTACAAAATAATATATAACAAAGCAAACCCCCAACTATCACAAAGTATCAATAATGGTGGAACAACACTAAAATAGCAAAGCCAAGAGAGTATTGAATGCATGATTGTGTTATTATTATTATTATTATTATGGAAATAGACAAATTGGCAACTAGAGATGTAAAATTTTCAGAAATTTTGAAGCCATGGGAAAAAACGGTTTTTTTTCCTGGGGGGGTTTCGGGGGGAAATGGAAATTTTTGGAAAAAATGGAAAAATGCAATATTAGCACTTTTTACAGATTGAAAGTCACTTTGTTACTTTAGGAACATAAAATGTAGTTATGTACAAATTGGTTTGGCATAACATTATCACGTTTGGTATATTAGTGCATTCAAGCAATTATTACAAATTGAATTTACTTTTTAAAAAAATTACCTTCCCCCCGCCCCACTAATGGAGCTACAAGCTCTTGAACTGTAAGGGACACCTGAACTGTAAGGAACCTCTTTAGTTTTGCCAGTTTATGAGGAGCAGGCAAAAAGCAATTAAAAAAACAAACAGAAGAAACCATTAACATTAGTAACAAGGAACATTATTTATGTCTCTGCTAGTCCTCCACAGTGTCAAGTAGACATAAAGCACCCATTCCCATAAAAAGAACTCAGAAAAAAGGGGGACCAAGAATATGCATGAAATTTAATCAGACTTATTTTCTGACCTATAGCTATCACTATCAGTTTCAGTTTCTGCTTCAATGGCAGTGCCCTCTAGAGGCAGAAATGCATCTTGCTCTTGTATTTGAGACCTGTAGTCTCAGTTTGCAACCTAGGACTTGCTTGTCCTTGGTGCACAGAAATTGTAATAATCTGATACTGTACATAGTTTTTAGAACTCTTCTGGAGAAGTAAATATATAAACAGATTGTTTTAAACATTTTATGCATCATGCTAAAATAAAACAGTCCATAATCTGTTTTTTCTTCATTTTTTCAATTTTTCAGAAAAAAACCCCAAAAAAGGCTTCGGAAAAAAATGGGAAAAACTTTTTTCCAAAAACAAATTCCATTTCTTTTTTTTCTCTATTGGCAACTTATTTATTGATAATTCAAGACAATTATATGTTCACTCTTGAGTTTTACTCTTTTCAGCTCAAGAGTAAAGCTCATAGCAAATAGACAGTCTGGGCCTATTTACTATAGGGACTCCTGTACTTCATCTGCTTCCTTTGTTGGAACGTTACATTCTAGATTACATCAGCTACTCCCTGGGGTGCAGGTAAATATATGTCTATGTTTCTGGGCAAGGCAATAGACTAGATAGTTTGTTGCTTCCATCCAACTGCATGATTCCATGAATGAGGTGTAAAATTTCATATCTGTCTTCTAATTCTGAAATAGGAGCCACAGATCATAACAGATTGTTTCCTTACTTCCATGTCTTTTCAAACAGTGTTCTGGAAAATCTTGTGGGCAGATTCCCATGCATGGGGACATGCACATGTGTGTGTCCCAGAATTCCATCACATTCAACCACAGAGTCACCACCATATGAACAGCTAAGTGTTGCCATGCTGTCACATTCATTCATGGTAAGAACAGCACAGCAAAGACATCCTGAACTGCCAGGGCATGGAAAATAGTATGAGTGACATTAATTCTATGATATATCTTTCCCTGAGTTCTTATATATGCAGTGCAACCCATTCTTCTTGTGTGGTTGTTTTGACTTGGGAATCAACATCTGTTGCATTTTTATTACCTCGGTTCTACTTGGGATGATTTCAGTCATTTTCCCCCAGCTGACGGATATATAGATTTGAGCAGTAAATCTTAACCCAGGAGGAACCCTCATCTCTCCCCCCCACCCAGAAGTTATTGCTTTCTTTATTGTCTGCGTCTTTTAAAATATATATTTGTGCCTTAGGTTTAATCTTCATTCATGTTAAAAATACCTGGAAAATCTCTTTTGATCAAGTGAAAACATGCAGCATTTGATTCAAAGCACGTCTGCTGTTGAAGACAGGGTAAAGGGTTGAAAAGAGACAAACTCCACCTTTTAAGGAATAATGTCACAATGATTTAAGAATGCCCCCTCTCCCGCTTCACAGCTGGGGGGAAAGGAGAGAGAAAGGCGATTACGCAAAAATCTTAACGAAAGTAAAGATCAAAATTTAAAAAATAATAATCACCCAGATTATACATATCTGTCAATGAAACTGGCAGTCAAATTCAGAATTTGTCATGCATATATTGTTTCAAATATAAGAACAGTTGCACATCATACATTCCTGTTGAGTAGCCCACATATAATGAAAAACCTACAACACCGCAAAGCAGCATACAAAATAGAAATAAATAATGATAAATAATGGTAAAGGTAGTAAATTTTAGGGGTGTGCATATCAGAAATCACTTTAAACAAAATTTTGGATCGGATTGTATCGTAAATTAATCATATCGTCTTCACAATAATTATCGGAAATCTGATATTTAATTTGGAGCCCTATTTTGCCCTATAGAGCTGATTTTTTAAAAGAAAAATGCCTATAACTTCAGTATTTTCAAAGTTACAGGCTTGAAACTTGGTCACCATGCTTATGGGGTATGCTTAAGTATGTGTATGAAATTTGAGATTGATCCCTCCAACCCTCGATTTTATATGAATTTATTAAAGAACATTTAAGTTCTGACAGGTCAGAATGACTGCTTGCCATGTGCGTTTGTTCAGACCTGTCAAAAAGTTGCACGATCTTTCAAAAATTCATATAAAATACAGGGGTGGAGGAATTGATCTGAAATTTGGCACATATGTGTAGCAACATGTGCTAGACATGTGTATGAAATTTGAGATCGATCCCTCCAACCCTCAATTTTATATGAATTTATTAAAGTTCATGCAACTTCATTGACACAGCTGGTTGACCATGCCTCTGTGCTGTCATCTCGTTGTCTGCTTTTTTCCCCATAGGCTTGCATTGGGGGAAACGCGTACATAACTTTTTTATTTGAAATGATAATGACATGAAACTTGGGGAGCCAGGACTAGCAAGATCCAATCTGCAATGTCCAAAAAGTGTCATGTCTCTAGCTTTTCAAATTAAAAAGTTATAGGGGCTCCCCCAAAAGCCCCACCCCCCAATGTAACTTCTTCATTTTTAAAGATAAAAACTTGAAACTTGTGGGACATTGAAGATGGGATCTGGTTGGTCATTTCTGAAAAAAAAATCAGAGCAATTGTTCCAACCCTCGATTTTCTATGATTTTTTTTAAGATCATGCTTGAAAGCTGAGGCCCTGTCAACCAGCTTTCAGAACGAGCACAATCTTAAAGAAATTCATAGAAAATCAAGGGTCTGAGCAATTGCTCTGATTTTTTTTTCACAAATGACCAGCCAGATCTCATCTTCAGTGTCCCACAAGTTTCAAGTTTTTATCTTTAAAAATGAAGACGTTACAGTGGGGGGGGGGACTTTTGGGGGACCCCCTATAACCTTATCGTATCATTATCGGATATTTTAACGATACGATACACATCCATAGTAAATTTAACACATATTATATTTTAAAAATCCAAAAATAAATAAATGACTAACTTTATTCAGACTTACAGCTGCTCTGAAATGTAGTGCATATATTGGATTCTTCCAGAAACAAAGCTGCCAAACTATTTATTTAATAGTTTTTTTTCTAGTGCCTTTCAACAAAAAGTGTCTAGGATAGCTTACAAATTTACAAATATAATAGCAATTGTAAGATACACTTTAGAATATAAAATGCAGTTCCTGGCTTTTGGAGGCCCTGTGGTAAGATGCTTGCAGTGGGACTCCTTCCTCAGTGGGCTCCTTTCCTCCTCATTCAGAGAGGGTAAGTGAACAAGCAACAACTGCAGGGCGGAAGAACCATTCCTCCTGAGCTCCCTGGCCATTCCTCTCTGTTGGGGATGAGTTACCATGACCATTTCATTTCCTCACCATTTCTCATTTTTCCAATCCTTCGTTAATTCTGACCTGATTCCACATCAGTCTGCAACTTGGAAAACAAAAAAGTCCACACAAAAATTCATATCCATTTTCGTGCACATTTCTTGTAATACGTGCATTTTTTTGCATGTGGTTTACCTTTACACACATGATTTTGTATGTTCTTTTCAATGTACATTTTTTGTGCATACATCCTCCAAATATATGCATTTTGTACACATTTTTGTTCGAAGGCCTACAGCACAAATGTCTGACAACTGCAAATATCAAAGGATGACTGTGTTCCACTTTTGCATAAGGATTTGGGAAGATTGAACATAGTAAGTTCAGATCAAAACGAAAATTGGACAAAATTACCTCATCATCTCTAAACAGAGCTGTGGGTGCCTCACATCCTGACCTGCACTCCCTAAGCTAAATGGCTGCCCTCTGGGTGCATAGAGGATACTAGCCTATCACTAGAGTAAGTGAGATTTATCTGCCAGTCCCAGTTGGCTTCTCTACATGAAATGGGAGTGGACACCTTGTCCTTCACCTCAGGAAGCAAAACATCTTGGGCCAGCCCTGAATCTTTCGTTTCAAAATGGGCCTGTTCAGACAACATGCTAAGCCATGGTTAGTCTGCTGACTCTTTTGCAGTAAATGGTGGGTGTGTTTAAACTATTGTTATATAGACACCATGGTTAGGAATGATTCACATGACTATGCCAAAATGCTTAACCACTATGGCTTAGCGTGTCATCTGAACAGAGTCAACAAATAACTGAAGTTATATGGCTCAAGTTACTTAACTCAACAGGATCTTGTTTTAACTCTTCCAAACAGTCTTACATGAAGTGATGCTATCTAACTTGTCACTGTGCGCCTATTCAGTAAGATGCCAAGATCGTTCGATAAACATCTTATTATTAAGGAGGGCTCTTCACATATTTTACCAATACAGTTAATCATATAGAAGCTGCTAACAGAACTTTAGTTTGAATCAAAATATTATTACAGAATAAATGTTATTAATAACCCCTTTTTAATGCTGGAAAGTATTTATTTATGACACTCAAAAATGATAGTGTTAAATGTGTAGAACTGTAGCATTCAAGTCCTAGTTTCAGAATTTTCCATCAGACTTGTTATTTCAGATTGAACAGCGTAATAACATAAATTGGCAGCAGCACCATGAATATCAGAATTATGTTGATGTTTAGCATTTGGCTTCAAATATATTCTACAAGAGTGCCATTACAATTTTTCAGTACTGAAAACATTGGATAGAGCATTTCTTATTAAAGGCGAGGAAACTCTGAAAACTGAATTTTCCACACTCGTATCAGGTGTCAGTGTTGAATTTGACATCATCTTCTACACTGAGAGATCAAGTCATTGGGATTTTCCTGGGTTTCTTTCATAGTTTGATTATATATTTTCTGTTATAGTTCAGACCCCCCCCCCTTTTCCCTGCTTTGGAGGCCAATTCGCAGCTTCAAGATCTGCCTCTATCCACTTTAGACAGGAATGTACCTGCTCCAGATCTGGATCAGAAGTGAGATTTGGATGTCTGAATTATCTGGACCCATTGTGAGTGCTCACAGTTATCTGTGCCTTTTCAGGGGAGCTGCCATTTTTAAAATGGTGACACATCTATTTCCATAAAATAAATCCTGTAATGCTGTGTACATGGCTGCTTTATGGCTGCCATTTCCACAGGATTTATTCTGATACAGTGCTTTTGTTGGTTTTCTCCTTTCTATTACTTTGGGAACCTGTCAATGATCACCAGCACTTACCACTTCCCAGAAGGTCTTCCACCTCCTGGTACTGGTAGGACTCTTCCCAGCTGCAGTGATGCTGGGGGAGGCAGGATCTGGATGGCTGTGGGCAATATCAGTCCCAGATGATGAGGCAAGAAGCTGCTGCTCACTCATGGTCAGCCCATGTAACTGACAAGCTGATGGCTGGGGCAGCTGGAATGAGCAGGAGAGCATAAAGGAAGCCCAGGAGAGCTAGCAGAAGAGGAAGTGGGAGGAGTTGAAGAGTGAGGTGGAGAGATGAAGAGGAAAGTAGAGTAGAAGGGCTCATCTACACCTAAGAGTGTAGCAGTAGGGAGGGGGAGGATCACAGACTTACCTGTTTTCACAATCCTCCCCAAGTGTCTATATGGCTGCACAACATCTCGGAAGGAAAGAGGGTCATCGTGGGCACCATTTTATTTTGAAGAGGAGACGGTTGCACTGCCCCAATCTGGGGAAAAAGAAGGTAAAAAAAACCACCACGCCAACCCTCTACCATCCCAGGGGTGGTGAAATTGCTGCCCCCACCTCCATGGGCACAGAGCCACCCTCTGCAGCCCCGTGCCCGTTTGAGGACCCGGGAACCCATGCCACACTGGCCTCGGTCCTCAGGGTTGTCCCAGGACCACGGAAAAAACAGGACATCTGCAGTTGCAGTTATCCCAGGGTCGCCTCTAGGTCGTCTCCGGTTGACCCTGGGATCCCCTGTGCTTCATTTGGACACACAGGGAAGACCTAGAGATGACCCCATGATGTAGACATGGCTGAACACTGGAGAAGAGAGTTTGGGGGTGAAATAACAAAAGGATGAGAAGGAGCTAAAAGAAGCAAATGATAGGAAGAAGGAGGGTAGAACCTAGCAGGAGAAAAGTAGAGGCAAAAGAAGGGACTAAGGAGGAGTAAGTGGAGACAAGGAAGAGAGAAGAGGCAGCACAACACACAAGGTAAGGGGGAGGCAGGCCCTAGTGGGCAAAATTTAGAAGGAAAGTTAAATAAGAAAAGAACCAGGGCGAGAGGAAGAGAGAGGGAGAAACGTCACACTTACTGGGGCAGCGAGGCTACATTTTAACTTACTTGCAATCCTTAAAGAGAACTAGACAGCAGACTTTTGGAGTAGAAGGAACAGGAGAGCTTGTCAGAGGACTTGGCTGTCCTGAGATGTTTTAAGCATCTCTGGTT
The DNA here is from genome assembly GCA_029215795.1 of Anniella stebbinsi. Lineage (NCBI taxonomy): Eukaryota > Metazoa > Chordata > Lepidosauria > Squamata > Anniellidae > Anniella > Anniella stebbinsi. The sequence goes on from JARDYH010000003.1 coordinate 222,923,961, forward strand.
CAGAACCAAGCCACACCTCCAAGAGTCCCATGTTAGATTGTCCTTTTAGTCCTGACTGGAGGTGATGGAGAGTTGCCTGGGATGTTCTCTTAGATGAGAAACACCAGAGTGAGGTACAAGAAAAATATTTGTCTATAGGTTAATTTCCCAATCCAGTGCTGAGAAGAGGCAACCACAAGAGACTTACTCTGAGAGGCAGAGGAGCTCTCTACCATGACTAAATGTTCCTTGACACTGTCTTTCTTGAGAAACACTAGGGCAGATCATCCTTTATTTGATTTCTCCCCTTTTTGATACGAGTCAGTGCTGTAAACTTGACTTAGAATTGTAATAAATACTTGGTTTCTGTTATATTGGCTGTGAGAATTTATGGAAGCAATGGAGCAAGGAGATGTTGATGTCCTTTCCCCTACCAACCTGCCTACAATTACACATCTTTAAATCATTCTTCAGCCTACCTGGCTGCCCACACTTCCTGTTCTGAAACAGCCTCATGGGGGAGGATGTACCTCATGACCTCTTCCTAGAGCTTTAATTGAAACATGGGAAATCCTGGACACTGCAGACTGCTGGAGAGATGATTGTACAATGACAGGCATGATACTCTCACACATCACTTGGCCACCTTGTAACTAAGGTAAGTACAAGCATCTCACACCTCAGCTATGAGAATTTCCCCAGAATTTTCTTCCCCTTTGAAATTATTTTTAATCGAATTCCTCCCTCCCCCATCAAATTGAATAATAATGATCAGAAAAGCAGAAGAAAATGTTGGCACAGCAGTAGTTTCTCCCCTTATCACGAGTATCTGCTTGCTTACCTATGTTAATCTGAGAACCATAGGAGACCAGGGGCTCATCTACACCTACGAAACTTTCAGGATGGGGTGGGTGGGGATCTTGGGCTTTCTGGCTTTCAGGATCCTCCCCCAGCATCCAAATGCCAGCGCAACATGCTGGAAGGAAAGATGGATGTTCCGGTGTGGCTTATTTGTTTTTTTAAGAGAAGACATTGTGCAAGTGTGTGGGTGCAATCCAGCGCCAAGGTAATTTCTTTTTTTAACAAATGGGAAACTTGGCCCCCCAACACCCCTGAGAGCCATCCAAAGGATGGCAAAAATGCTGCCCCCATCCCCAATGGGCACGGAGCCCCCAGACAGCTCTGTGCCCATTTCCTGAGGCCCCACTACTTACTGGGAGGAGGTAGGACCTGGGAGCCAGTGCCACACCACCCATGGCCCTCAGGGCTGTCCCAGGACCATGGGAAAAACTGGGATAAGTGCCATCCATTTCATTCCAGGGAAAGTGAGTGGTTGTCCCCGAATTGACCCCAGGATCCCCTGTGCATCATTTGGATGTACAGGGATGACCTCGAGCTGACCCCGGGATAAATGGATGGTGTAGACATGCCCAGCTCTAAGGATCCAGTCAGTGTGAAAGGGGGCCCTTATGCCAGAACCCCAGCAGTTAATCCATGTAAGGTTGGGACTAGCTAAGCATGTTTCATTTTCTCCTGTTGGATCTGGTATTCAGAGATGCCATCTGGTTCCTTGTTACCGTCTGTTCTCCCTAAGCATCCTTCATTCCCAACCAATCCCACTCCTTTTGAATAGGTTGCATGATATGGATGTCACTGATGTTGTCTTTCCCCTGTCTGGGATGGTGGTACCTCAAGGATGTACCCACCATGTACAAGACCTCAAACTCCCTATAATCTCTTAGGACCAATTAAAAGCACTAGTTTCTTATATTACATCCAAATATCTCATACTGAAGAGACTGTTTTCTTTCTCTTCTAGGATCTTTCAACGATATTTTCCTTCATCATGAAAATCATTTCCCTTTTCCCAACCAAGTCCCTCTAACTTCAGAGCTGAAAACAGGTTGTTCTTAAGCAATTATCTCTGAATACAGAATTTAAACAGATGTATGAAATACTACTGCCCACCCCACAGGAACTAATTCTATAATCAGTACTTTGGTTTGGAAGGGAAGATATTACTGCCATCAACTTGCAGAATACCTCTGACACCCTTTCTTCCACTTATTAAAAAAAAGTCTCTTCAGGCTGATGATTCCCCTGTGCCCTGGGCACAATAAGCCATTAGCACTTCCATCCCAGCCTCAGAAGTCAGATTCACAGTCTGCTCTTCCATTCCTCTTTCCTCTCTGTTCCAAATTGCTTTCCTCTGTGCTGTTTCCCCCTTCCAATTCCCTTTGCAAGCATGAAACACATCTTTCTGCAAGAGAGGTCTCCATAGCAAACCATTTGGCCTGAGAATCAGTGTCACTTCCTTATATTCCTTGCCATTATCCTTCACACAGTGGGAAGTCCGAACACCTTATTTTACTGTCACCATCGTAATGAGTTTTATCACTTCCTCAAAGTCACTTTGGTAGCAAATATTAGTTTGCCTGTACGCAGTTGGATATAAACATTCAACTTACTACACATATTATGTCCTCAGAGAACTGAGAATGCCAAGGAGTGTGAAGGAGCTCCCCAGAGAGGTTTGCCTGGTGCCTACTTTGTACTCTTTTTGTCGCCAGGTGAAGACCTTTTTATTCTCCCAGTATTTTAACAGTTAAATTAACTCAATTTTAATCCTTGCTGTTTTAAATTTGTATTTTAATCTGTATTAATTCCTGCTGCTTGGTTTTATTCTGGTTGTGTTTTTATATTGTATGTTATTTTGTGTTTTTAGATTGTGGCTTGTTTTATATTTTTAAAATGTTTTCATGGTTTTAATTTTTGTGAACTGCCTTGAGAGCTTCGGCTATGGGGCTGTATATAAATGCAATAAATAAATAAATAAATAAATAAATGTGCACCCAGGGTTTTAGTTTTCTTTGAATAATGTCACTTTGTAATATTGTCATTTGTTTACAAATATACAGGTTAAGCATCAGGTTGAGGTTCACATTCAACATTTCAAGAGATACTGTTCTCCCATTACGTTGTACCCTAAAGATGCTTTCTAACATCCAGTACAGCTCTCTGATCCTCCTGCAAAAATTTATCTCAGCCTGACCCTGACTTGTAATTCTACACTTGCAGCTTCTTCACAAAAGACTTGATGACCTGATCCCATCTTCCACAGGTAGGGAGGAAGCTAAACCCTGATTCCAAAAGAATTTCTCCTTCCAGAAGAATCCACCTATATAGAGAAAACTCTTTAACAAGTAGATGGCCACTGCTTTACCTAACAAATGGCTCAGCTTTTCAGAGGTGGAACGTAATTTCTGAAACAAACCTGCATGTAGAGAGTAGCAAGTAATCCCTGACATTTTAAAGACTTTGATGTATTGGTTATTTCTGATTTTGTGGCAATGGGTGCAGTGGCATTTACCTAAAAATACATGGATACAAGAACCGAAGAAAGAGGTGGGAAATGTGTGGCCCTACAGATGTTGTTGGACTCTAACTCCCATTATCTGTCAGCACTGGCCACACTAGCTAGGGCTGATGGGAGTTGCAGTCCAACAACATCTGGAAGGCTGTTCCCCATTCCTGACTTAGGACATGTAATGTGGCTGAATTTCAGAATGAGAGGTTTTCTCTTCCATGGAATCCATTCTCTCATCCATGAGTCTGTGGAGACAATTGGCTGTTTCTAACCAGGAAAACCAGGGCACTCTGCGTCTATTTAAAAATACCTTTTCCTTTATTTGTGATACAAATCTTAGTGTGGAGAAGAGAAGGGGCTTTAAAAATGGAAGTCTCACAAAATCAAAACAGTCAGCAGCTGCCACTGATGTCACATGGACCTTGATCAGATGACAAGCTACGCCACAGTGGTTAAGCATTTTGAGTGAAACATTATGGCTTAGCATGTCATGTGAACCATGACTTAGTGTGTCATGTGAATCATTCCAAACCATGGTGGCTACATAACCATGGTTTAAGTATGCTCACTAACCATTTACTGCAATAGGGTTAGCTGCCTAACCATGGCTTAGCATGTTGTCTGAACAGGCCCATGTTGATATATGGCTTAATCCTTACATTTTTTTAAATACTTGGCCATACATGGGCATGAAACATTTTCTTTACAACAATTAGGTGCTTACTTTTGAGTAAACACAAATATGATTGTACTGTTCATCTGTCATAACAAAAGCATCTTTGTCTGCTTTCAGGTCAGTGAACATTGTTTCCTTTTGCAACCTTCTTGCTATCTTTTCTATTTCTTATCTCCATCTGTGTGATTTCATTAATTGATTGTTGTGCCACATAGAAGGAGATAAATGGCCCATTGATCAATAAGTGACGAGATCTTAAACTGAGGCATTTATTGATTCTTATCTCCAATTTACCCATGCATCTGATTTAATTATACTTATTACAGTCCATTTGTTATGGGAAGGGGAGGGAACTGCTCCAAACACATGTACATCAGCTATGTAGAGTATTATTAGATCAAATTTGTTTTAAAATAATTTATTTCCACAAGCTGGAAAATATGTGTTGGATGGACATAAGAAATCTGTATATTACCTTGACGTTAGTTTTCAGTGCCTCACTGCCTTAAAACACACACTGTAAAAGTTCATTTCCCCTTCAACAGGTTAGTATTACAAACAAACAAACAAACAAACAAAAAACCAACAGGTGGCAATCCCCATTGAGCATTAAAATGGTTGGATAAACAGGAATTCAAAGCCAGATTTCTGAGAGCAAAGCACTCCAAGCCCTGAACCAAGATGGGCAAAACTGGCGGGTTTGTTTTCTTCCACATCCAGTTTTTTTAAAAAAATAAATAAATCTCAAGTCCACCTTCCCCAATACAGAGAACATTGCAAATTGTTGGTAGATTCAAAACTGAACAGGAATTCTTGCTCATGCCTACTCCCAATTACATCATTGGAGCACATGAGAGGCTACACTCTCCCCAACCTGGAAGGGATCTTCCTCACCCCGTTCAAATCACATTACTTGCCAGAGGTGTCTGGAAGTATCCAATCCAAGCTGGCAGAGGTGCTGGCTGCAGAAAGGCATCAGATGCCCCTATGCAGGTGCAATGGATCCAAGGGATGCAGACCTAATGTGAAGAGTAGTTTTACAGCCTGCACACAAACTCCAAATTGGAGTTGGGGTGGTGCTGAAGTCAGTATAGCTCTGGACTATGAGCATCATCAGACCGATGGAAAATCACATTTTCCTACCATTGCTTTGGCCTCCTGCTGCTTTCCCACAATAGGGACTAGCAGCTTCCTCTTCCTTCAAATGGGGATGAAAGAGGAAGCAGCAATGACCACGTGGCCCATTCAGTTTGGCATTTTTATCGCGTGACTTTTTCTACACACAGCAGGAAATGGCAGCAAGTTTCTTCTTGTCTTTTCTTTTTTAAACAACAACAACAACAACAACACAGATTTACTGGGTCTTATTTTTTGATGGAAGGAAGACCAGAAGAAGTGGGAGATGCACGGGAGGCGAACAGCGTCATCAAAAGGACCCGCGAAAAACCATGAATAGCCAATAACAAGTGTGTGATAAAATGCTTGTCTGAATGACACACTTTATCACTGCTGTTACATGAAAACCCTAAGCTCTGTGATAAAAGCAGATGCAATATTTTGCTGCAGTACTTCCAAAATGTTTTGCTGGACTGAGGGTCGGCCTTCACATGAGCTAAGGTGAAGTGGGGAAGGTAGGTTGTGCCCTGCTCATCTGCTGCTTTTGTCGGCCACCCACAAGGCTGCTCACTGGCACATCCACTCCCCTCTGGGATGAGGCCCAGGTGAAACTCCTGTCCATTGTATGGCCACTGATGACTGCTTTCTGGGAGCATTCCCACTCCTTTGCTGCAACAGCAAAGATTGTCTAAAGTTTAGCAGTTTAAATGTAAGTAGTACCTGCTGTTCCAACAAAGCAGCCACTTGCACTCTTACATGTATCTCCAGAGCCATCTTGCCCAGTCACCACAAAGCCAGACTGTGGGGAAATGTCCTTCTTCAGAGCAAGGCATTGTGGAGTGAGGTGGCCCCAGATGGTAGCCATGCTGCTGCCGTTGCTTTTTTACAATGGCAAAAAAATGTTTACAGTTAAACTGCTGACTGTTGGCCTATAACAGTATTTACTGTCACAGCAAAGAACCCCTCCTATGGTGCATTCTGAGGTAACTTCACCTCAGTTGTCCCAAGGGTGACGAGGTGCCAGATTTGTCATCTGGAGGGATGTGAGCTTTCTTCGCTTTTTTCCTGCCTCCATATATCATCTTTGTGTACGTAATGGAAGTACATAAGTACATTTAATGGAAACAAAACCCTATGAGGAGAGACTGAAAGAACTGGGCATGTTTAGCCCTAGAGAAGAGAAGATTGAGGGGAGAACAAGATAGCACTCTTCAAATACTTGAAAAGTTGTCGCATAGAGGAGGACCAGGATCTCTTCTCAATCAACCCAGAGTGCAGGATGCGGAATACTGGGCTCAAGTTACAGGAAGCCAGATTCTGGTTGGACATCAGGAAAAACATCCTGACTGTTAGAGCAGTACGACAATAGAACCAATTACCTAGGGAGGTGGTGGGCTCTCTCACATTAGAGGCATTCAAGAGGCAGATGGACAACCATCTGTCAGGCATGCTTTACAGTGGATTCCTGTGTTGAGCAGAGGGTTGGACTTGATGGCCTTATAGGCCCCTTCCAACTCTACTATTCTGTGATTCTATTATTCGAATAAATTATTAAACTGATCCATTCGTGATTTGTCTCACTTCAGCATCCATGAATCTGGACTTGGATCCCATGAATCCAAGACTGTTGTTAACTAAATATGTTCATTTCACGTTACTTTTTCTTTTTTTTGTAAGTATGAGCTGTTCTCAACTAACTGTGAAATACAAGAACAATCATAATGGAATATTAATTAGCACTCATCATTTAATGCTAAGTCATTATGAGCTGTACACTGATTACATAAGAACAATACATCATTGTAATGACGGCTCATTAAGAATATCATCGTGTGAATGCTAATCACCACCCACTTTAATCTTCTCTTTTTGTCTTGGGTATATACCACAAGACTATTTTTGGAGAGGGGATCAAGCAATTATGTTCAGTTTATGCTTCTCCCTTAACAATTTTGACAATTAATTTAATTCACAATTGTGAAGATGACCTTATTTCTTTATTTTTGCAACTGTAAAAACAAAATACCCTGCTTGACCCTATTTGAGCCAATGAAGAATTATTATTATTATTATTATTATTATTAGATATATTAATGACTGCTTTTTAAGAACATCACTAGGGTCATATCACATTGATTTATTGTATTAGCTAGAAATTGCATTTAGACATTGGGCTGAAAGAAGTTCAATAGCCCTGAGGAAGTGAAATCATCTACAACTGTTTAACTCATCTTGCCAGTTACTGATGTAAGCTGAAAACAGGAAGGGAGGGTGTCATCTTGTCTGTCATCTCAGGCAGCAAAATGACTTGGGCTACAGAGATGTCTGTTTGACTAGTTTGAGATTATCCAAATCAGTTATGCTCCCATTATAAAGTGAATTGTTCCATAGAGTTTATTTTTAACCATAATTGGGGGGAATTTGGGGAATCCCACATTGTCAACGCAATGAAAAAGCATCAGTGTCCCCATTTGGGTGCTTTTGGAAAACAGGAGCAAGCAGGAGATGAGAAAAACACACTCTTATTGCAGACGTAACTCAAAAGAAAGAGGTGAGACAAAAGTGGACTGAACAAGGGCCACATTAACTTAATCTTAATCAGGATCTGCAGAGTTGATAGACTGTGTGGTGGTTCACTGAACCTGGGAACCCCAGGCAAGTAGCCTGGGATCTATTTGGGGAAGCTCCCCCTACTCCAAAGATGGAGGGTGTGCATGGCCACCCCCAAGTAGGTGTGAGGGGTGGCCTCCCTGAGTCATCCTCTTCTGGGGCCCCAGGACATCAGGTAGATGAGACAGGTCAGCCTCAAAGGCTATCTGTACCCTGCCCACAAATCCCACAGCCTGAAGTGGCAAATCCCGGGAAACTTAGCTAATTGTCAGTGGGTTACAGTGTGCAGCAGATATTCTAAAAATATTTAGATAAATCATTTGTTACTAGGAAGCAGATTTAATCAACAGGCGGGACAGGAAAGAAGGCTCAGCTTTTATAGGCCCGTTACAAGAACAACGGTACATTCCAACATCCACTTACAAATAAACACCAATGCTATAAAATGCTGACCCAAATATAATGCCTGGCCTTGATCATATTCATTTTAGGGATTTTAATTTTATTGCTTGGATAACTTATAGCTCATTCCCTACATCATTTTTGGGGCAAAAGTAGATCCAACTGTCCATGTTTCAAATGCCATCCTTTGTTCTACCACAATTTTGATACTCTCTCATATAAGGGGGTCTAAATTTTCCTCTTTTCTTTGTCTCTAATGTCTGTTTTCTGACTGAAATCAAAAGCTGGTGTAACCATTTGTTGTCAGTTCAGGTGACATAAAATGTTTCCTATCTCCTACAGGTACTGGAAAAATATTCTGCCTGTCAAGTTTGTTTCTTTGCTCTTTATCAGGGACACCTATTCAGTGTTTTATTATGTCAAGGGTAGATCTATTATTTGATGTGGCTTTCTGGGGCATTTTTCCTCAGCAAAAACTTATTTTATCACTTCAAGAAACAGTTCCTTTACCTCTGTTTCTTGACAGAGTGCTTGGATGCTCTAAATTCATATGTCCCACAACCTATTCAATCATAGAGGGTGCAACCCTATGGTCCCTAGACAGCATCGGGGGGGGAGGGATAGAATTTTTCCAGTTCCCAATGCCGAGGTCATAGACAGCGCTGCAATCGTGGAACTTGGAATTGGAGCTCCCTGCCCCTCCCTTTGCAGCCAGTGTGGAGAGAACCAAGCCAGTGCGAAAAGACCGGGCTACGGGATTGAAAGAATAGACTGGTCCTTCCAAAAGAAGAGAGAAGAAGCAAAACTTGAATGTAAGTGCATGCCTCAGTTCACACAACACTTTCCTCTATGCAGTGTGAAAACTCCACTCAATGGTAGAGTTTTTAGGAGGAACTCACACACAACATGTTCTAACTCCACTGTTGTGTGAATGTGGGAGTTGAGTAAAACTCAATGCAGCATTTGATTGACAGTTCCTCCTCCCTCTCTCCTCCCCCAATCCTCCAAATGCTATCCCATCAGCCATTGCTGCAAAAAAACCACCAATCCCTGTGGCTGTCCTAGAGCAGCACTTTATCCTTTGTCCACTCTTCTAGGGGACTCTGTAGCCAGTGAGGAAACTCCATGGAGCCATCCAGACAACATGGTTGTCTAGGCTGACCATGTGAAAAGGAGGACAGGGCTCATGTAACTTTAACAGTTGTAGAGAAAAGGGAATTTCAGCCAGTGTCATTTGTATGCAATTAGTTCCTGGGGAAATTCCCTCTTCATCACAACAGTTAAAGTTGCAGGCACTATACTAGAGTGACCATATACAAAAGAAGGCAGGGCCCCTGCAACTTTAACTGTTGTGATGAAGAGGGAATTTCACCAGGAACTAACTGCATATAAATGACACTGGCTGAAATTCCCTTTTCTCTACAACTGTTAAAGTTACATGAGCCCTGTCCTCCTTTTCATATGGTCAGCCTATGGTTGTCTCCTCTGCACAGAGTGGCTATTCAGGGTGGAGTGTTTGGTTTTTTTAAAAAAAAATAACACCTCCACCAAGGGGTGGAGTTTCCCCTCCATTTCTCAATGGTGGTGTAAAAACTCCACCATGGAGTTCTAAAACTATCACTGAGAAATTTGTTGTCTGAACTGAGCCATTTTCTCTCCTGTTTGGGTGGCCAAATGCAAACGAAGGCTGGGCTCCTTTACCTTTAATAGCTGGATAGAAGAGGGAATGTCCATGGGTGCTGTAACTGATGCTAGAGTAGATTTCCTCCATCAGGACTTTGAGGCCCCTTTAACTTTATGATTCTATATAGGGTTATTTTTTAAAAAAATGTACTTGCAAAAAAAAATACCTGTTTCCCTCTGCACCCAACAATGGTTAAAGTTATAAGAGATGTGATCCATCTTACATCTGGTCATCGTAGTTTTCATTGCTGGTGCTATTGAGCAGTTAGAATTGTAATGTCCAGAAAATATTCACATTAAAATTGTTCAGAAGGAACAGCAGGTTGTTAAAAGTGTTGTTATAAATGTTCCACACAATAAAAAGGGGTGTGCTTGAGGAAGCATACAAGCATGATTTTACTGGAAGGAAATCATCCTGAACTTAGTAATACTTCTTTGCAAAATGTCAGGGCCTCTAAATATTTCAAACTGCTTATTGAGGCCAATGTTATAATTCATATTAGAACTATCTGTATAATTTGAGTTTCCATTGCCAAGATGTCACATCCCACCGGCTGAACAGAGATCTTCAGGTTTCCATCACATCTTGCCCATAGGGATGTCCATTGGGGGGAAATCTGGCTCTTTTGGATTTCCCTGGAGCCACTTGGAAAGCCGAGCAGCTGCAATTTGCATGACTTGCACAAATTGCAATGAGCACAATTTGTGCAAATTGCAACCATAAAGTGCTTAGTTATATGGAAACTGTGGCTGAAATTTGTGTATGGCTAAGCACTTTACAAGCACAATTTACACAAATTTCACTAATCACAGCTGCAATTTGCCTAACTTGATGATTTTTAGAGCTGTGCACAAGTGGCCTCTCAAAATTCTCCACCCTATATGTGAGTAGAGAAATTGGAGGGACAATTTCACTGAATTTGTCCAGATGAAGGAGAAATTCTCCAACAATTTCTCACATGTAGGCATCACCAGTGGCAAGGGTTGTAGTAGGCTGACCATATGAAAAGGAGGACAGGGCTCATGTAACTTTAACAGTTGTAGAGAAAAGGGAATTTCAGCCAGTGTCATTTGTATGCAATTAGTTCCTGGTGAAATTCCCTCTTCATCACACCAGTTAAAGTTGCAGGGGCCCTGCCTTCTTTTGTATATGGTCACTCTAGTATAGTGCCTGCACCTTTAACTGTTGTGATGAAGAGGGAATATCACCAGGAACTAATTGCATACAAATGACACTGGCTGAAATTCCTTTTTTTCTACAACTGTTAAAGTTATAGGAGCCCTGTCCTCCTTTTCATATGGTCAGCCTAGTAGAAAAGCTTATTTCTTTCCCCCCTAAGGGTTTTGTTTGTTTGTTTGTTTGTTTGTTTTTTGCATATGCAAGTGGCAACAGCATCAACTGTGTTGGCAGCCTAGCCCCCATTTTGCATCCTCCACAATGCCCCATCTACCTAGCATCGCTCCAGGGCATTGAGGGAAGGGAATGCAGCCACCACAAAAAATAATGGTGAAGAAAGTGTTGCAGAAAATTCTGAAAAGTGTCCTTTTATTTCTAGGAGGTAAGAAAAGAAAAATCTCAGGAATTTCCTGAAAGTTTTCATTCCCCATGAAAGGGGAATGTTTTATTTCTTTGTTTATAAATTTACCTGACTGACAAAATTGACAGTGATCAAACCTGGCTAGTTTCTCTGGGTAAAGAGTTCCAACAGCAAAGGGACATAGACGAGAGAGTCACCGACTGACCAGAGGAGCAGGGGGCAACATATGGGAGAAGGAAGGCCATATATATTGCAATTTACATAAATTACTAGGATCCAGTTATTTTAGGGCATTAAAGGTTATTACCCAGAAGCAAAGCAAATGTCAATACAAATTATCTGGAATACTTAAAATATACTCCTGCAGCTCATCCTTGTCAAAAGGTAGTCTTGCAATGAGTGGCTATTTCTAGAATTGAAACAGGAAGCTTAATATTTAAAGTTATCAATACCAGTCATTCATTAAACATTGGAACTCAATTTAAATGGATTTAATGAAAGCTGTACCCTTTGGAAGGGTGCTCAGTCCTAATTTGATCTGGCTGTGTTACTTACTTAAAGGGAACTGTTATCTTAATTAAATATCCTCAAAATATCACCTTTATTGAAATACTGTAATGCTTAAATTGGGTAATTAATCCATTAATCAGTTAAGGGCAAGAGAGTTAATTGACAAAAAAAAATTACTTATTTGGCTGCCTCAATTATTTGCGGTAGGATTATTGTAGATACACTGAAAATACTCTGTTCAGCTAAATACATGCTGAATAGGGACAACCCCCTGTCGTTAGAAGCTTAAGGTGTAATTAATGAAGATTTTATATACACTTTGACCTCCTCTCTGTTATTCATATCTGAGTGATTAATGCAAGCCACAGTAACCTGCAAAAGACCTGTGTTGACTTGACACCCCACAGGTTTCTCCAGAAGCAATCACTACTTGTGTGTGGAAAGATTATTATTAAGTTAGAAGTAATGAATATTCTATTGGGAGTTTGACTTGCCCTTTTGCTGGCCTATCAGGTTTTGATCCACTTTGTGATTGTCTCCTTGACTGCCTTGGAAGGAAAATGGGACTGGAATTTCTGAGCAGTGCTTCCGTTGTCACATATCTTGTTAAGGAATTAGTAAATATGAGTGTACTAGAGCAAAGATTACAAGTTAGATTAATTCTGAGGATGGGATCATAACCCATCAAATTGATCATTGTAATGCATATCGACTAATATTTTGCAGAAGCCTCATGGGAAAAACCAAACCAAACTGGCAATAAATTGACTGGTCATTCTAAAATAGCTGAGCATTCAATGAATATCACCCTTCATTTTTGTTAGAATCATTCTTAACAAGATGATTGATTCAAGTCGTAGAGTTGGAAGGGAATACAAATCCCCAAAAGATGTAATACCAACATGCCATCATGTTTTTTCCAAAGTATTTGAATCTCTCTCTCAAAGTCCTAGATTTTGAGTTTCAGTAGGCTTTCTTATAAAAACAAAGAGCCAAATTCAAAATTAAATGGGTGGTGTGGCAGGAATTTAAGTCCCCCAGGGAGGCCTATGACTCCCTCTTATGAGAAAGGGGTCATTTATTGTCACAGATCCCTTATGAGAAAGATCTTTACTCTAATTCTTTATAATGCTTTGATACAGTAACTGGCCTAAATGTAGACTAGGGATGAATAACCTTAAGATGGGGAAGGGACCTCCCATAGATCAGTGACTTCCCACCCAATAACTTCAAAGGAGTTATATTCATGCAAGCAAATAAACTCAGTGACAGTGGAGTCCAAAGATACTCACGTATTGGTTTCTTAAAGAATAGGTTTATTGAAGAAGACACATCAGCTGAGGGAGCCAGAGATAGACCTCTGACTGAATTAAGTATATAGGGTATCACTCTTATATAGGAAACTGGAAACATCAGAATTAGCATATCTAGCTTTTTGTACAGAATCACCTTTGTACCAGGGGAAAGTTTACAATAATACAGGGTAGCACATAGGAATGATGTAATTTGTCTCTAAGTCAAAACAGAGAAAGGCGCCACATATGAATGATGGAGGTCAAGATAAACTAAAACAATACAGAATGCATATAGTTGCTAGTGGACCAAAGTTCATTATGATGAGGCTCAACACATCTAGCTATTACATTGCTGGTTCTATCTTACAGGAGAACAGATACATGGTTTTATTAGAAGCATGAAATCAATATTAGTTTCTCAATCATTTAAATGTTGTTATCACTAGCTATTGTTATGATCATACCTGAAATATTCCCGCAACAGTGGACTTCTGCTCACACAACAGAAATTTCTCTTTCCCTCTGAAACACCCCACATGTCCCCAAAATCTGCTCCAGAGCATCCATTTGGTGTGGGCAGAGTTGGAAATGAGGAAGGATTCAAGGAGAAAAAGAAGAAACTAGTAAATGTATGCATGAACGGTTATATCAATAAATCAAACTCCGTGTCATTGGTGTTAAATTTCTTGCATGGCAGTAAATCTAGTGGCATAAATTTATTGACACTGCAAACCAGCTGCAGATTAATTATTGGATTCCTTGGGGGAATATCTGTCCTGAGTTCTAGGATGAAGGTCCAAAGTTTTGTCCCTGTTTGTGCAAAACATTCATGAACTCACTCTTCTTCACAGAGTTTCCATGATTTGTCCCTTCAGAACTGACATGTAATTTCTCAGTTCACAAGCTCTGAAGTGAATCACTTTACATTAGGGGGTCTCTGTAGCATGGAAACTCAAAGCCGATGTTTTCATGATGAACCGAGTAAGGTGGAATACTCTATTTACAGTTATTCTCACCTGACATTTTATAAAACATGTTGAATGGATTAAGGAAATGATAGAATTCCAAGCTCATATTTTAGACAAGTATCCAGCATATCAAGCAGGTGAGTTGTGGAGTAGTGTGAGCAAAAGCAGAATTCTCTTGAATTAATCCATTAAAAAAAAAACTTTTTATTTTTCCTCCTCAACTTTTGGACTCTGAGATTATGCTACATTGACCAGGATATATTAGTTTTAATGCACAGGATTTATTTCTCTTCTTTTAGTGAATAAAGTAAAAGATGGCTGTTTGATGCCAAACATTTAATGGAAGTAAATAGAGCAAACATGAATAGGAAGTCTTCTAATGAATAAATCTGAATAATAAAATCCCCCATGGAACACAGAGGCAGATAGGTTAATTCTTTCTCTTGAATTTTAATAGTGACTTATGAAAAATAAAACACTAAAGAGTTAGCAATTTTAAACACTTCAGTATCTATAAATTAAAGTCAAAGGGTTTTTTTTTCTTTTAATAATCTAATGCAATCATGGAGAACAGTAAGGATCATATACAATTCTTCTGGATTATAGAAAAATTTCAAACGAGATGATCAACCATTGACCACATTAAGACAGACATTTGCTCAAAGATTCATGGAGCTGGAAGGGTCCCAAAGGTCATCTAGTCAAACCCAGTGTAGGAAGTCCACTGTTACAGCCTGTGAAGGTTTGAGGCCCACCGAGGCAAGGTATTAAGTGCAGGCCTTAGCAGCCTGGAGTTTTTCTGTTGGGAGGGAGTATACCTGAGAGGAGTAGTTTCATTTATTCAGGTAAGTATCATTTCTTCAAGATTGAAACAGTCCTTTCAGTTTTGGGGGAAGAGGGATAAAAGGAGAGTGCCAGCTAGAGAGAGAGAGAGGTCCTTTCCACACCAGGCTTGTGGTCTAGGATGGCCCCTGGCTGCTCCCTGTGAGTCCAAATGACGCACAGGGAGTCTCAGGGGGTGGGGTGGGCACTGGATTTTTCTGGAAAAACATAAACCAGAAAAATCCCGATTCTTTTGCAGTTCCAGGAAGATCCTGGGACCGTGGAAGAATGTGTCTGCCCATCCTGGGTAAGTTTGAGGGTAAGTGTGGCTGCAAACTGGGCACAGAGCTGCACTGCACAGCTCCGTGCCTAGCAGGGAAGGGGGCCAGGGAGGGGGTGGGGGCCCACGCCCACACATGGTTTTTTTCCACTTACTTTTTCTGGTGGAGCGCTCGTACGCGCCTCCCGGGCGAAGGCAAAACAAACAAACAAACAAAAAACAAATGGTGCCCGTGATGTGTGATGGCCCGGGAGGAGCCCTGGGCATAGCACAAAATAGTATGCATTAGGGTGACAAACTCGGAAGCAGGCACTTCCAAGTTAGCAGCCCCTCTGGCTCTTTACACCCCATGGTGTAGAAAGGGACAGAGACAGAGACCAGACCATGAAGAAGGAGCAGAAAGATGCAGCTTGAAGAAGTCTATGGGCAGCTTAGGGTAAAAGAACTTGAATTTTTCAAGTTTTATTTTCTTTAAATGCCTTTTGTTGTATCACTCAGCTCTATTCACTAAATACCTTTATTGTAATTTGGTTGTTGTAATTCCCTAGTAAATTGTTGTGTTAAGCCACATGTGTCCGGAGTGTCAGTCAACCTATGTCTACAGCCTAAACCCCATGTTACTGGGAAGGGGAAAGCAAAAGAAGGATGGTGGGACTCTTAAAGAGGCAAGATATCCTTAAGGTGTCACTCAGGGTGTCCAGGTCATGAAAGGAACCCTGGCACAGTCCTCTAGCCTCTGCTTAAAACCTCTCGTAATGAGAAGTCCATGCCTTCCAAGTCAGTCTGCATGTTCTACTAGTATTAAAAAGTGTTCAACATTTTGTCAAAGTCCTTGTTTTTGTAATTTGAACCCTTTGGTTTCAGTCCCACCCTCCGGAGCAAAAACAAACACCTTTGTTTCATCATCTCTGTAACATCCTTTCTACTATTTGAAAATGGCAATCAAATCATTACTTATCTTCTCTCTTCCATGCTAAACATGTCAAACTCCCCTTCAATGGTTCCTCCTAGGTTTGAGGCTCCAAGCCTCTCTCTGTCTGTGTAACCTCTGGACACAGAGAGCTTTTAGTTCCATTTTGAAATCCACTCCAGCTCCTATGCTTCTTATTGTCACCACCTGTGTCAACATATCCAAACAGTTCATCCCCCAACCTGAGCCTAGGAGGAGGTAGCTTATCAGCCACATCTAATAGAAAGTAAATGTATTAGCAAGCACACATCACATTTTGGCAGAAATGGTGGGAATGGTCAGTATTTTGGCTGAGAAAAAACAGAAGAGCTTTATGGTAGAAATGTCATATTTACATACATAACCTATATTTACATACATAACCTATGTACAGGTTATTCATTGTAAGATATACCACTATGGATAAGTTTACAATCTCTCTGTAGGAGGGTATTTGATTTGTAATGAATGCCATTTTAGATGATGATGATGATGATGATGATGATGATTTCAATTAGGACCAGGGATAGACAAATTTGAGTTTTGCTTTCTTCCACATTCTAATGTTTAAAATCTTATGTTCTTTTCATATTATGTATGAAGAAATGAGTGAATTTTGGTAAACTCAATTTCTCACGCATCTGCATTGGCCAAATTCGATAGGTATCACTAGTTATGACACTGAAAGGACAAAACTGCACCTTCCTGCCAGATAACTGTTAAAGATGAAGAACCTGTCAGAAAAAAGAGGCAGCAACCATAATTCAGTATCACAAACACGGCTGTAAACACAAGGGTTCAAAACGAGGCTTTTAAGAGTTACTGCAATTCAACCTGTTCTGGATGAGGTCATGGCCCCCCTCCCTGCCTATAATGCAATGGATTGTGGACCTACCAATGTTTTCAACATTTGAACGGGTGGTATATAGGCATTACTTGCAAATGGATATATGGATATTTGGTCTACCTTTGCTGAAATTTATGTACCTACACACCCACCCACTCACATATATAATTTTCATATGTACATTTCATATGTGCATCAATTGAAATTGATACACTAAAATTATGTACTCCTATTTTTACCCATTTTTTTATGGATTTGTTTGGTTAAAAAATATAATAAAACAATAAAAAATGCTCCCCTTGAAATGCACGGTTCATAGCTGATGGGTTTCAGAATCCTTGGAGCTTCAGGTGGCAATAGTGCTGAAGAGAACCTGTGCACAACTATGAGCCTATCCACACTACTGCTTTAAAATGGTTTATAACAGTTTTAAACCAGTTAATAACAGTTATTAACCAGTTTAAAACTGCTATAAACCATTTTAAGGAGTAGTGTAGATAGGCTCTATGTCTAGTGTGCCAGCAGCAACCATTCTTGAAACAATCTGATCTGGGAAGAGTTACCCATACCTACTGCAATGTGCAGATTTATTTTTTATGAGTAAATTCCCTTGGTTGATCCCAGAAAGGAAGAATAGAAATACAATGAATGAATAAATAAAAACTAAAATAAAGTAAGTACTGAAAAGCCTCACCCTGGATGGATGAATCTGTCAGTTTCAGTTTCTCCTACATTTTTTTTAAAAAATCAAGTACTTCCAGTCCTTTTTATGAAGGAATTTGTGAATATTGGTACATCCTTGTTAAAAAAATGTTTTATTTATTTACAATATTTATATACTGCTCCACATTCAAGAATTTTGGTGAACAAATAGACTAAATGATTAAAAACAGAATGCAAGCAGAATAAAGACACATTAAAATACATTTTTAAAAGAAACAAAATGCAAAGCTTCCTGGAACAACTATGGAAAGAATACAAGGTTGGCACCTGCATGACTTCCAAAGGCAGGGAATTCCATAGGAAGGGGGCCACCACACTGGAGACTCATCTCCTGGTGGACTCCAGTCAGACCATAGGTTCATGTGGAAGCACCAAGAGCATGCAATTTTCACCCATCACTATTTCAAACTTGAATGCATCAGTATTATTCATAGCCAAAGCAAAAGTCCAAGGTCAGAATGAAATAAGCCTTTACTATATATTACAACTAGGTTACTTAATGAAGAAGTCCTCGTTTTTGCATATATATATATATATATATATATAAGCAAAAAAGAGAAAAATATATAATATAAAGGAAGTTAAAGATTTGTCAAGGAAAGGGATTTGCCAAGGAAACCAAGTATCAAGGTCTGTTGGATCAAAATAGTCATACTATTATTATTATTATTAATAATAATAATAATAATAATAATACATTTATTTCTTACCCGCCCCTCCGTTTAGATCAAGGCGGGAAACAACAGCAAATACAAAACATGATAAAATACATAAAACTGATTAAAAACATGGCACACATTATTACAACTGCATTAAAACATCATAAAAAACATCATAAAAAACATCATAAAAAACATCCTAAAAACCTTATCCAGTGGATAAGACACTGTGACTGAATTGATGGAAGTAAAATTTAACAAGAAAACACTCATCAGGACTATTTATAACAAGCCTGTACAAGTTATAAGCCAACCAAGTGATGACAGAAAATCTTCAGTACAGTTAATTTTTGTTACCAGCTTTGACTGTGACATTATAGAAAAGCCTTCAGCTTGTGGCTACAACAACATAGCTAGTTCATTTTTTTCCTCAAGAGGAATCAAACACAACATATGCTTTCCCCCCCCCCCCCAAAACTGCCTATATGAAATGAAAGTTAAAGATTTGATTACGAAGAGAAACAACTGTCACCAGATTGTGTTTTTACAGTTTTTTTTTTTAAGGGATTTAAAAATAAAAGAAAAGCAAAAATACAGAATGGGTTTCAGAAGAACCAAGTTCATATCAATTATGAAAACTCAAAAGGGTGACAAAGAATCTGTTGGGGAGATTATTATTATTATTATTATTATTATTATGAATAATCAAAAAAGAACAAAGACCTTAGACACAGAATTACATTATAGAACAAGGAACTATGTGGTGCCCCAAACTTCTTCTTTTAATGAGAAGGACAAGAGACAGAATATTAAAAGACTTGCCTCTCTGAAAACAGAGACCTCACAATTAAATGCCATCTTTAAAGTATTAGGCATTTAGATAACGAGTAATCATTCTAATTGCTCTCAACATAAAAATGAAATAACAGAGCATTAATTATGTGAACTCTACATGGTTCTAACCATCTGTCATATGAAAGCTTTAACTTCCAACATTGGTCAAAGTTTTTTTTTTTAAAAAAAAATACTAGCCACAAATGTGGAGAACATAATGACATTGGCGTGCCTGATGCTTGATCGGACTAATCAACCCTCAAGGTCAGTATTCTGTCACTGGGTAGTAGCCAGCCCAATGGTTCTGGTCAGTTCACAACCTGAGCACTGAGATTACATCCAGCAATAATATATAGCAGTCAGAGTGAACAGGCATGAAATCTTAAAACATGTTGCTAATCTTGTTGAAACTCTTTTGGCTTCTCTAGAAATTCTTTAGATGTTAATGCTGAGATGCGGGGGGGGGGGGGCTTCCAAATTTATTTTGAGGCTTCCTTTAGGTGAAACAACCAAACCAGGACCAGAGAGTGATGGCAATTCCATAAATGAATGTACAACACTACTCATGGTAGAAATATTTCATACAAATATCAAGCAATGTTTTATTGGCTCATCTGAGCTTAACAATGAGCAAAAACCTACTCAATGAGATTGTACATAAACAAGTAATGAATAATATTTTAACATACAAGAATTAATAAAATCTCATGGACAAATATAAATGTTTGCTCGATTGGCTCTGCAATGACAAGTGATAACAGATAACAACAAGCGATAACAGATAACAGACGGTAACTCCGGAATTGTGCAATCCCTTTCCACATTTCATCAGTGACTGAGTAGTGATATTCAAGATAATAGAAGGCGCAGATAATATAAGACACTCTGTCACCCATGGGACAATAGACACTACTAAATAAAATGGAGATAAATAAATTGCTTAGTATGATGTGAATCATAAAATGTTATACTATTCTTGTATTTTTATAAGAAAATGAACTTTATACCTTCCTGAATAGGATTTGTAATATCTTCAAAATGGGTCAATGCCTCCTTTTAAATTTTCCAGGGATGTAAATCATCACCTGTGTATAACATTTAATAAATAAGAATAAAGTTAACAATCCTTTAAGTAATACATATACTGAAACTATTCCTAAAACATAATAACAAAAGGACTTGCCTTTAGAACATCCATAAACTGGTGCTGATATCTAACCACACGGGTGGGAGGATGTGGATAACAAGCATGCCAGATTGCCATTATTAATAGGGGTGTGCACGGACCCCCCGGATCGGATCGGGACCCGGATTGGGACCTCCAATTTTGTCATGGATCAGTTTGGACAAAATCGGAGGCCCCCCGGACCGGATCGAGTACGATCCCGATCCAAAAATCGGAAATTTTTGGATCGGCCGCCATTTTTCCCCCCATAGACTTGCATTGCAATGCAAGTCTATGAGGAAAAAATGGTGGCGGGTGGGTTAGGGGGGACCTAACTCCCCCCCCGGGGCCGTCCGCTATGGACGGCCCCGGCAGGTAAGCCCCCTCCCCCGTGCTCCCTCCCCCCCCTGGGGCCGTCCGCTTCCATTCGCGGGCGCCCGCGAATGGAAGCCCCCTTCCCCGCCACTGCTTACCTTCCCGGCCCATCCACTCCCATCCGGCGCCGGCGGCTACTACCAGCGGGCTCTGCGGCCTGCTCTAGAGTAGCGCGCCGGGTGATGACATCACCCGGTGCGCCACCCTGGAGTAGGCCGCGGAGCCCGCTGGTAGTAGCCGCCGGCGCCGGACGGGAGCGGACAGGCCGGGAAGGTAAGGGCCCCCCTCCTCCCCTCCATGCACCCCCTCCTCCCCTCCACGCGCCCCCTGCTTACCTTCTCGGCCCGTCCGCTCCCGTCCGGCGCCAGCGGCTACTACCAGCGGGCTCCGCGGCCTGCTCTAGAGTAGCGCGCCGGGTGATGACATCACCCGGCGCGCCACCCTGGAGCAGGCCGCAGAGCCCGCTGGTAGTAGCCGCTGGCGCCGGACGGGAGCGGACGGGCCGGAAAGGTAAGGGCCCCCCTCCTCCCGCCCCCTCCTCCCCCCCCCGCTGTCCATTTTCATCGGCGGGCGCCCGCTGGCGCCCGCCAATGGAAGCGGCGGTGGGCGCCAGTGGGCGCCCGCCGATCCGCCGATCCGCCGAACCGGTTCGGAGCCTTTTCGGACCGGTTCGGATTGGATCGGCCGATCCAGCTGTCGGATCGGAAATCGGATAATTTATCCGATTTCCCACTGGACCAGACTCGGATCATGGATCGGGTCCGATCCAGTGCACATCCCTAATTATTAAGTAATTTAGTGAAAACAATTAAATTGGTATGATCCTAGAATCACTACCTCATCAAAGTTAACTAAGTCCATACAAGGACAGTAACATGATTATCAGGCTTAATTATTTAAATTTACTCCCATGGGTGACAGAGTGTCTTATATTATCTGCGCCTTATCTTGAATATCACTACTCAATCACTGATGAAATGTGGAAACAGATTGCACAATTCCGGAGTTACCATCTGTTATATGTTATCACTAGTTGTTATCTGTTATCACTTGTCATTGCAGAGCCAATCGAGCAAACATTTATATTTGTCTATGAGATTTTATTAATTCTTGTATGTTAAAATATTATTCATTACTTGTTTATGTACAATCTCATTGAGTAGGTTTTTGCTCATTGTTAAGCTCAGATGAGCCAATAAAACATTGCTTGATATTTGTTTGAAATATTTCTACCATGAGTAGTGTGGTGCATTCATTTATGGAATTGCCATCACTCTCTGGTCCTGGTTTGGTTGTTTTATGCTTGTGAGGGCCATTCTCTTTGTTTGTTTCCTTTAGGTGAAATCAGTTGGCAACCTTTGGATATATGGAAGCCCCTGTAGTGGTTTTCCTAGACTTATCAACACTCATTTTAACTTCCCTCAGAATTCTTCAGTTCACTTTTAATTTTGCTTTTGGCAAAATTTCAGTGGGAACTCAAATTGGGAGGAATATTGTGCTGGAATGTCTTTACCCAGGATGTGGAGGTGAAATGTTTGATCACAGAGGGGTCTTTAAATTTGTCTTATAGAATTAATATCTCAAGATAGAGAATTAGGCAGGTAGTTATTAGTTAAGCATCTGATGTTTTATACACACACAAAAATGGTTTATATTACTAACTATGCAATCTTTTGGAAATTATCTTATGGGTTTTACGCCATATATGTGTGTGTGTGTGTGTGTGTGTGTGTGTGTGTGATTTGATCGATATATGGCAACCACAGGCCTGGGGGCCAAATCTAACTCTCTAGAGGGTCCTAATCCATCTTCCAGGGTTCCCCATAAGGCCCCGCCCGTTTGCCTAGCCCCACACCTTTCACACAACTACCAATTCTTTGGTAGTTTCCTAGATGTGTGCAGTTTTTCCTATTCTGAAAGGTTGAAATGCCTCTCCTAAGGCTTAGTTATAGGCAGTAAGAGCTTTAAGCTAAAACATGCTGCTATTTTGGGTGTTTTGGCCCTTCCCCTTTTGCCATCTGCCCCACCCACCACTAGAATGTGGTGCCTGGAAGCTTCCACAAAATGGAACTCGGCCCTCAGGCTGAAAGAGGTCTTGCACCCCTAATATAAGGAATAATGACCTATATAAGTTGTGAAGCACCAAGCAGAATTAGTTAACTAACCATGTACTTTGGGATGTAAGGGTTTTGTAAAACCAGTTCTGTCTGTATCTCATGGATTGTCAGGTGCCTTTTGTTCTGTTGTCCACTCATTCAGAGAATCAGGTCTTTTATCATTTCCAAAATTTGTGCAAATTCACATTTGTCCAAATACATACTTGCAAAATTGTACAAATAACCCCCCAAATGCACATTTTCACTCTTTAGCCTATGGAGAAAATGTGCATTTTTGCACCAGTGTTTTTTTATTATTTTATTTTACATATTTTTCTACGAGTTAATTTGTGTAAAATAACAGAAAGTTTAAAAAAAAACACAAAACACCTGTCTGCAGGTCTACAGAATCCACGTGATTCAGAAAAAGCCAGTCAGCTGCGAAATCCACATTTTGGATTCATAGAAATCCGAACGTATTTAACATCTCTGACATCCCTAATTGTACTGTGCCCTGCCATGTGCATGGCAACTCTCCTGTATGTGCAGTCTCTGGCATATAACTAAAACAAGAGGCTTATCAAGGCCCCTGATAGAGCACCATATTTATCATTCATTCATTTATTTCGGAACATTTATATACTGCTTTCCATTTAAAAACAAAGAAAGTGGTTCACATCCAGGGATGTCAGAGGAATCTGTCGGGGGGGGGGGGGGGGGTGAAGTTTACTGAGCTTTCAGCTTGGCCCCTGGAATACACTTTGCTTACCCCAAGCTGGGCATCAGGTTGGCCCAGCTCATAGATTTTTGTGTTTCCACCCCACCTAAAATCTCCTTTTATGCAAATTGCGGACACATGTTGGATCCCCAACATGATGTCTGCAGGTACCATGGCACATTTACACAAATCGCAGCTGTAATTTGCACAAATACAGGCCATGATACATTTAATTTGCAGAAATTGCAGCTGCAATTTGCACAAAATTAAGTGTATCATGGCTGAACAGTGTGCAAATTATGAGTAAATGCAATGCACTGTGATGCCCATGGCCACCATGTGCAGCCGCAATTTGCGTAAATGGAGATTTTAATGGGGAACACAAGAAAGTTCCCAAATTTTGGGAAAAGGCCTGCAGCTCAGCTCACAAATACAATCTGTTGAGCCCAAAATAGGCTGAATTTCCCCACAACTGCTATCCCTATGTTCCTATTCACAATATATCACAAAAGAATGCATTATTAAGAGCATAACAACATTTAGGTAAGTTAATGGTTGGAAAAAGCCAGGGTAAACAAGTAAGTTTTTAGCAATCTTTAGAAGCACATGATCATCAGTACTTGATGTATCACAGAAGAGTGGTCATTCCTGATGTGTATCACAAAATATGCATGCCCCTAAGGACTATTTTTATTGCTATTTGAAGATTACTGAAATATTTTTGTCAATAATGCAATTGAAAAAACCAAAGAAACCAAAAGCAGTAACCATGCTCTCCACATATCCCACACTCTTCCCAAGACCTATACTCAGCAAACATAAAAGAACAGGAGGAAAAAGATGTTGAGAGGCAACAAAAGATGATGAAACAGAGAAGGTGGTGATGAGAAGAGAAGGAAAGGTGGGGAGAGTTAGATCAGAAAACCACAAATGAAGAAGGGAAAAAAAATCAGAATTCAAACAGGTCTAAAAATCCAGACCTGAATATGAGAATAAGCGAATGGGAGGAGGAGGATAGTTCGTCCAATTTATTTGCCCGTACTGTGCCTGAGTCCCATGAAATTGCCTATTATTGGACTCTCTAAACTAGTTTTGGTTGGTGTCAGAATAGTTTCCTTAGGCCATCCACAGTTATTTTCAGAAGTAGTGAGGGATGACACTGAATTTCAGAAATCCCCAGTATGAAAACGCTGGGCCAATTACAAGGCAAGCCAAACTCTTCTCTGATGTTTGGCTCTGCTTGTAATTAGCTCACCTTGGTGCCAACTACTCACCGTTTTTCCAGCTCCTGGTTTCTCCTCCTCCCCCTGCTTTTCCCAAACTTACCTTTTGAAGATGGGGAGGAAGAGGAAATATTTTTAGCAGTGAAGGGAGGAGACCTCAGAGGGCCCGTGTTTCTGTCGACACAATGGAGGCTACTCAGCACACTCAGAAGCCTTTGTTAACTCCTTGTGGCTCAATCCATTCAGCTAGGAGAATAAAAACTACATATTGCAACATTCCTAGTACTGGAAGTGTATGTATGTGGGGGAGGGGGATGAAGGAAATTGCAGCAAGGAAGGCTAAGGCCAGAGGAGGGTTAGCAGGCAATTCCTTTTATATATATATATATATATATATATATATATATAATATTTTATTTTTCAACATAATACAACATAAAAACAACATAAAATACAATACATAACCTACATATCCCCCGTGCTCCCCTCCCCCCAGGAGACCTTCAATTATTCATTATTCTTCTTTCCAAAATTGTAAAGACTCTTTTGAAGGTATTTGCCCCTTCCCCGTTCTTAATACATATTCCAAAAATGGGCTCCATATATCTCCAAAATCATTCTTACTGGACATTCCCCTCTTTATTTTCATTTTACACGTTAGCTTATCATTAAGTGCCATATCCCATATTTCTTTATACCATTCTTCTATAGTATATATCCCTTGCCCTTTCCAGTTTTTAGCAATCATTATTCTGACGGGAGCCAGGAGGTTGTTTATCAATTCTCTCTTGTTTATATTCTCATTTCCTTTATCCCATATTGCTAGTAGAGCCAGCTTTGGGCTTAATTCCAGTTTACTTCCAATTATTTCACTTATTTCTTTGAACACCCTTTCCCAAATTTTTTGTACGTGTTCACAGCTCCACCACATATGAAAATAGGTTCCAACCTCCTGACACCCCCTCCAACAATTCTTGGACACTTTTTTATCTATCTGATGAAATCTTACCGGCTATAAATACCATCTCCATACTGTCTTATAATAATTCTCCTTAATTCTAATTGACAAAAGCTTTAACATTCTTGCATCCCATATCCTCCCCCAGTCATATTCGTCAATTTGTTCCTTTAAATCATCTTCCCAAATCATTTTAAGAGAGTCTTGATATTCATCATCCTCTATCAGAATTCTATATACAGGTTAAGGTATTTGAATATGTAGAGAGGAATTGGAAAATAAGATTACAGAGGCAAAATAGGGATTATATGGAAGGATTAGTCACTGAGAGAGAAACAGAAGGAATTATTGATAAATTAAAAGGAGGGAAATCTCCAGGAATGGATGGTTTGGGGCTGGAATATTATAAGACTTTTAGAGGAATTTTAATACCAAGATTGAAAAAAATATTTAACAGTATAATAAAAGGAGGAAAGACCCCGCCATCGTGGGATCATTCTTTGATTATATTAAACCCGAAACCAGGAAAGGATTTGACGGATCCAGCATCTTATAGACCAATATCTTTAATAAATCAAGACTCAAAATTTTTTATGGCAATAATGGCAAAAAGAATGGATACGTTTATATATAAATATATTAGAAAAGACCAATGTGGATTTATTTCAGGAAGGCAAATGCCTAATTTAATTGGAAGAGTTTTAAATATAATTAATATTATTTAAAAAAGGAATTTAAAAGCAGGCTTGTTAGCATTGGATATATTCAAAGCCTTTGATTGCGTGGAATGGCCAGCACTCAAAACAATTTTAAAAACATTTGGGTTTGGTGATAAATTTATGGGAGTGATTGATCAGCTGTATAAAAATAATAAAGCAGAAATAATGGTTAATGATGGGTTAACGCAACAGATTACACTAGCTTGAGGAACTAGACAAGGATGTCCACTTTCACCGATCTTATTTGCAATAGTGATAGAAATTTTGGCAAATGTTATAAGGGAGGATGTAGGATTGAAGGGGATAGGAGGGAAGGAGAAGATTAAAATGAATATGTTTGCGGATGATACATTATTGACATTAGAAGATCCCCTGGAGAGTGGGGAGTTGGTTAAGAAGCATTTGAGAGAATTTGGGGAGATTACTGGCTTACAAGTTAATTAGGGGAAGTCAGAAATGATGTTATTTAATTATAACAAGGAGGAGTTGGACGAGTGTAAAGTTAAGTTAGGTCTTAGGCTTAAAAACATAGTACATTATTTAGGAGTTAATACTGCAAAAGATTTAGATAGGTTAGAGGAAATTAATTTTGCGAGTTTGAAAAAACAGGTAGGGAAAAAGTTAGAGGTATATAGAAAATTAAAACATTCTTGGTTTGGTAGAATAGCGGTTATTAAAATGAAGATATTACCTAACATTAATTTTTTGTTTAGAATGCTGCCGATTAAAATATTGGAAGTAGAGTTAAAGAGCTAGCAAAATATGATTAATGCTTATTGCACTGGAGATAAGAGAGCTAGGATTAATAAAGGGTTATGGTATAAGACACAAAAGAAAGGAGGCTTGGGACTTCCAAATATAAAGAATTATTCTATTGCTAATCAGTTAAGATATGTCATAAATAGTATATTAGGGGAAGAAGATTTAGAATGGTTAGAAATGCAAACAGGGGAACTAGATTTTAAATTGCAAAATATTTTTTTTATTAAAATTCAAAAGAAAGATTTGAGGGGACTGGACAACCTGTTGCTAAAAATATTTTAGAGATCTGGGAGAAAGTTAAAGGAAAGTTAATACCAGGAGACTCTCCACTCGCCCCAGTGGTAGTAGTGGGAAACTTCCCAAGGAATTTAAAAGTAGAGTTGGAAGGGAGTCTGAAGGATCAGGAAATTATTAGGTTAAGGAATTGGATGGAGAGAATGATAGATAAGGAGCAAATTAGAGAGTTATTAAAAGGACAAAAGATAGCTTGGTTCAAATGTTTACAATTGGAAAAATGGACACCGGAATGGAAAAAGATAAATAAGAAATGTAGAACTAATACAAGATTTGAAGATTTAATTGAATCAAGAGGAAAGAAGGAAGTAATTAAAACTAGAAAAGGTTTGACTAGTGAAATATATAGCAGGCAACTTCTGAATGGGCCCAGTAATTCTGAGCTTTGGGATGGGGAGCCCAGGTTGCGTATTGTTTTCTATCTGAAGAAGGAATACTTAGAAGAGATCTACACTTACGTTTGTTACGTTCCAAAATCTTGAAAATGTTGATCTAAATTGCAATGGTTTAAAACGTAACAGGGCACATGAGTAGTCCTTACTGTTATTGGCTATATTTTCTCCGGATTTCAGGTCACTTTGTTAGCACACACAAACTCTTTCTGTCGTTGCTTTCTGTTCCGTAGCTTCTTCTCCCCGTTATGGACACATCCACTTCCTCCTTCTTTTCACTTACTTTCAGTTTTGATTCAACTACCCTAGGGTCAGTAGAGCACTAAAGGACAATATGGAGGAGGGAAGGCAAATACAGTAACGCTGCATTTGGGCGCCGGAACAAAAGGAAATGCCCCCCACGACTGCGATTTGATAAAAGAAGTTTTGATTTCAGCAGCAATGAAATGGTAAGTAAGGACACATTAACATGTAGAAAACAAATTATTTGAAGGAAAAAATGTTAAAAATCATAAGAAATCGGTCCAAAAAACAACTGATCTAAACGAACTAGTAGTTGCGCCGTGTGCCCAAAGGCATCCCCAAAACCAGACCTAAATGTTTCAAAGCTTCTGTATAGATCCCCACTTGCTGGTACTTTATAGAAACAACTTTATTAACCAACTAGTGAAGCATTCAGTTACTGTCCTGCATGGATCTCTTCCCTTCTTTGGAGCTAGCCATGCCTTGTGTTCAAACTAGTCCAGATCAAATCCTTGTTAACATTACTAA
Source organism: Anniella stebbinsi (assembly GCA_029215795.1). Lineage (NCBI taxonomy): Eukaryota > Metazoa > Chordata > Lepidosauria > Squamata > Anniellidae > Anniella > Anniella stebbinsi. Next base: position 222,952,692 of record JARDYH010000003.1, read on the forward strand.
ATGCATAACTAATCTTAAAGAGGCAGTGTACTATTCCCACAAATTGTTTTAAAAAGAAAATTAAGGGAACATTTTTGCAATATTGCACCAATTCAAAATCAACATTGAGGTGGGTTTGCCGCCTGATCAGGATACAGCTGTGTGGATTGCTGGAACTAGTGGCAACTGGTGGTCGTTAAGTGGGTTAAGCTGTACTGTTAAGTCTCACAGTGGGGCTGAGGATGGATTTTATTGGAGTCAGTGTGGTTTATTTGGACTTTTGCTATGGAAAATAATCTTAGTAGAAAACAAGCACACATACATAGCCAATTTAACGAGCCTGTTCTAATTAGGTAGTAATGTGTCCACATAAAGTCCTCAGACCAAGAATGCATTCAGTGTTGAGTAGTGATGGGTGATAATTTTGTTTCAGGTCAGTTTTGATGAGAATTTACCAAAATTCACAAATTCCTTGATATTTGGAACAAAAAGATCCCCAGTTTAATAAATAAATGTGGGAGAGACCAAAACTGCCAAATTCTTCCATCCAGGCTCTGGGCTTTGAATGCTTTGCTTGAAAAAAATCTACGTTTGAGTCATTGTATATTCTATTATACTAGTACTTAATTAGGGTTGCCAGTTCTCTCTTTTTTTGACAGGCTTATCATAAACTTTAGCAGCTATATGACAGGCCATTATTTTCACAAATTGCTTGGAAATTTGAGCAAAGTGCTCAAAAATTTGAGCAAATTGTAAGGAAAAGTGCACCAAAAAAAGTTCCAGGAGTTCAGGGAAATGCTTGCAGCTTGGCTCAGAAATGCAACTCGAGTTGTATACACCATGGAACTCATAGACTGGGTTCAGATGATATAATAAGCAATGGTTGCTTATTTAGGCAACAGTCTGTTGCATTGCTTATTGTGTCATCTGGGGGGGGCACACAACTGACAGTTGTCTATTTTAACAAAATAAGCAACAGAGAAAATGGCTCAATTCGGACAACACTTTAGTCAATGGTGGGTTAATAGCATACTGACGGTGTGTTATAGAAGTGGTGCTCCACAGACAACACGCTGCAGCAGGCGATGCAAGAAACTGACAACCACCCCAGTGGTTAATAGCGTACTCGGCTGTGACTGACAGCTCGGCCGTCATGTTCTCTGCTTACCGACCTCCGTTAGTCCTCCAGCAGGTATACCAGCACACACTGCGGCCGAAAACCATGGGTGCCGCCATTGAAGCCGATGCAGGACACGCCTCCCAAACCCCATTGGCTGCCTCAGTCAGTGGGCGGAACTCAGCAGCCTCAGGCAAAGAGGCAGCCAGGAGAACATCTGCACCAAAGCAACATCCACACCCCGCACCCAGCACCATGCACCAAACGTTGGCACCCCCACCCCAGGGAGCCACCCCCGCCCACCCTACACAGGAGAAGTGGCAGTCACGAGGGTGACCCACATCCCCCAGCCACAAACATCACCCTCCCTAAGCATCCAAACACACACACAGGAAAGAAGGCTAGAGTGGGGCGGTTTGGAAAACTTTATTCAGCGGGGTCCTCAGACATGGGCAGTAAGGCACATGGTCACTACGAAGCAAGGACAAAACCCACGGAAAGGACAGACGCCCCCGGGAAGGGAGTAGGTGACTGGAAGGCACAGTGGTGAGGAGGGGAAAGCTGAACGAGCACCCCCAGGGAGCTAGCCTCGGAATGGGCGATGGGGAAGAGGCAGAGAGGGGTGGCACACCAGGGGGAGATGCCAGTCTACAGATGAAACCCCAGAGCCGACGCTCACAGGGGTGGATGTTTGCTTCAGGTGGGTTGCTGAGCTCCCTATTGGTGTGGGGGGGGCAGCCCCTTGTTCCTGGGAGCCTGGGGTTCTTGCGTCTTCCGTTGCCTCTCCCCCCCCTTGGATGTGGTTCCCTTCTGGTGTGCTTCCCTTTCCGTTTGGGTGGCTGACTGGGCACCTGGCGTGAGTGCTTGCAAGAGCTGGCCCCTTGTTGCGCTCCATGCCGGCTGCCTGGTGGGGGAGGCGTGCGTCCTTGGTTGCTATGGCGGAGATGCCGGTGATCTGTTGTGGGAGTGCTGGAGCGGCCACCCACGTTCTGCCGCTCTTCTCTCTGGTCTTTTGTGATAACGTACTCGCCACAGTTGTTTAACCCATGCTCCCCTCCGTTGCCTGAAGTGTCATCTGAACTCGACCATAGGGTTAAAAAGAAGAAGAAAGAACTGGATTTCCCAGCAATAGCCATTCCTAAGGTGCTCCTAGTCAGAATAGACTGCGCTAGGTGGACAAATGGTTTGACCTGGTATCAGGCAACTTTCTATGTTCAACATAGCAAATGCATGTATGCGTTTGAACTAAAAGAGGGCACATATGTTGTATTCTCAGTAGCTGCTGCTCCTAGAATGTGTCCCCACAAATTCTAGCCATGATTTATATTACAGGGAGAAGCTTTTCTCTTATTCCAAAGTGGTGCAGAGCCTACCAGACCTGCATGGAGAATGAAGTTGAAAGGTAATAGAAATCCAAGAGATTACTTTCTCAGATTTAAGTGGTATCCATTTTGAGATATAACAAGACTTACATAAATGAAGAACAATTTTAGAGATTTCTGTTTCCGAAGCTTCCAAAACCTGAAAAAGTGAATTGATTTTGGAAATGAAGTTAACAATGACCTGAACATAAGATGGTTAATAAAACAAGCATAGCTTTTGTCTTCAAATACAGAATACTAAAGCTTGCAATAGAAAAAAAGCAATTCATTCCATGAGTAGAATTGCTTAGGAACTACAGCCTTCAGCTAGAAAGAAAATACTTTCATATCATCAGTCTTATATTTATCATAGATATTTGAGGTGGGGGGAGATCTTTAAGGGTAACCACGGAAGAGCAGAGAGTTGTTAAGTGATAAAAACTCCAGGGCAGGATCTACACTACTGCTTTAAAACGGTTTATAACAGTAGTGACAACTGTTGGGGCCCAGGACACACTCCATAGACAGTTTCCAAACCATTTTCAAAGTGTCATAGCCTGCTTGGTGTAGATCTGGCTCAGATAAGAAAGAGGACCCCCTAAGGTTTTTCAAAGGGAAAAAAAGAAAAGAAAAACTTAACCGGCACATTTAATCTGAAATATAATAAGAGGAACATGAGGAAGTGAAAACAGAAGAAATATAAAAAAGAGTAATAGAAATGTTTTAAATGCTAATTATCCATTTGTAGTCACTCTAAAGAGCTATTTTGAAAGTGTTTTCCCCATGTAATGGGAATGTTCACTGTACTGGAATAAATTGAAGAGTTAATTCCAAAACCTGCAGGAATATATATAAAATGGTTTGTCCCATTGTATGGAATTATTCCATATATAGTGCATTGATAGCTACCAGGTGTGGAAGATAGATGCTTGTGGCTGTTAAATTCCATTTCCTAACATAGTGCCTATCCACATTGCCCTTAAAATGACTTATATTCTGTTTAAAAACATGGTTTTTAAGTTGTTTCATTACGTGATAGGACACACTGAGCAGTACTTATGTTTCATAGTGACTGCTTCCTCCATGTTCACTGGTGTCACACAGGATTAATTCTGGGTCTCTTCTACTTTTGTTTTTGTTTTGGAGGCTGCTTGACCTGCCCACTTCTGTCTCCGTAATTCAAGCAGCCTGCAAAACATAGAAATAACCCTGCGTGACACCAGTGAATGCTTTGAGAATGGAGGAAGCTCAGTGTGTACTGCTGAGTGTGTCCTACCACGTAATGAAACAACTTAAAAACCACGTTTTTAAACAGAATATAAGTCGTTTTAAGGGCAATGTGGATAGGCTCCCAGATGCAAATGAATGTATAGTATATACAGGACTTTAGAGGGTTCATTAGATGAAACTGTACCATGCACAAGAATTGCTGTACCTTACTGCATTGAAGCTTTTGAACAGGGGTGAGCAACTTCAGGGAGGTGGGGTCCAGGGCCAATTCCCCCCTGAACCACTGGGAGATGCCTGGACCCTTCCCCATCACTGCTGAAATGCCTTCTGCTAAAAAATTTGCTGCAGCGGCAAAAAAGCCAGTGATTTTGAATGAAAACAAAGTACACCAGGAGAATACACCTTCTTTAGAAACAGAATTGTGCTCATGAGTTTCTGCTTCTAGACAAGGTGCTGACTCCCCTCATGCCTTGTTTGGTGGAAAAATAATGCAGGGGTGGGGTCTGCTACTGCCGTCACAACGTGTTTGGCAGAGTTCGCAACAGGTTCATTGGTGGCCACAAAATGGGCAAGGGGGGGGGTCCATGTGGCCTGCTCCTGCTTTAGAAGCATGTTTCAAATTTTGGACTAGGAGGAGAGTTGCCATGAGGATGAGGGGTGTCCTTTCTTGGCTCAGGATATGGGACCCTAATAAGAGGGCCTATTTCTGACTGCTGCTGGTGCGCTCAAATTGGGATTCCAGTGAGATGCATGCATATATGTGTGTACGCACACATAAGTGGGAATTTTAGTTGGGCATTTTGGTTGTGTCTGTGTATAGGGATATAGAATGCTTGGCCTTGTTTGGTCTAAGGCTACTGCTACTGCTAATTCAATTGTATTTGTGTTAGCTTTTCCTCGTTTGCTGCTAGTTTAATTTGGGCTAGGTAGCTTATTGTTATTTTTCTTGACATCAACTGCTGAATGGACTGCTTAATGTGGATATAATGTTGATATTATTGGGAACAGTTATTGTTAATTGACCTATTTTGCATGTTTCATACTCATTTCAGCTCCTGATATGCTTTAAATGAACAACTAGTTGTCGGACTCTCAATCTTACATTGTAGTGGTGTTTTAATTTTTATTGTGTATCATGACTATGGGGCTTTTATTGTTTTTAAATTGACAATTTTCTGTGAACCAATTTGAGCACAATGTATTTGTGGGAAATGTAGCATTTAAATAAACTGACTAAGACTATATGACTATTTAGCATTCAATGAACACTGGTGTGGTGGGACATAGTGAAGATGCAGTATGCATAAGGAAACCATCTTTACCCAGAAATGGAGAGTTAATATTTGTTTCAGTATTTGTTAGTAATAGGATGTATTTAGTATTGCTGCCTCCTGTTAAAAAGGCAGTTAGCAGAGAAAAACAAGAGGCAGGTCATAATGAGCGTTCACCAGTCTCACATGCACACACAAGGCTAAAAGAAAAATAAAACCACAGTCTTATTTAGTGGAGAAAGGAAACAGCTTTACACACAAGTATTCCTGCACATAAGATCCAGGTACAGCATAGGGTTTCATGAGAATTAGGTCAGTCTCTTTTACAGAGGCAGGAGCAAGAAAGAGTAAGCCATGTGTTCCCAGCAATGGAGGTGGAAGGAGAGAGAAGGAAGGAAGGAAGGAAGGAAGGAAGGAAGGAAGGAAGGAGCAGGAAGGAGGAACACCACTGTAAGGTATAGAGATCCAAGGCTAACTAAGCCATGCATTAATTAAGTGCAATACTGCCCCCTTCCTGTACCTGCAGACAAAGCTGCAATGTTCCTAACAGCTAGTTGTCCTATTTTTTTACAAAATTAGAGGCTATATTCTTATTCTTCACTATTCACTAAACAATAGATGATAGATAGATAGATAGATAGATAGATAGATAGATAGATAGATAGATAGATGTTCCCAGCCTTTTTGGACCCATGGATATATTTGGGAAATTGAAAAACTGTAGGCACCACAGCAAAATGGCTCCCACAGAGGATATGGCTATTCACATTATGGCTGCTGTGGGGACCGACGAGTCAAAAGTGAGCTAAAGAGGGAGGGGAGAAATAGTTAGAGTAGAGGCTGGGAGGAAGTGGGAAATATCAAGGCAAAGGGGTAGAGAAAGAACAAGCCTAGAGGCTATGAGGGGGAGAAACAATGGGCTAAAGAAGTGGGGAGAAATAGTCAGGCTAGAGGCTGGGAGGGAGCAGGAAACAGCAAGGTAAAGGGGAGGGAATGATTAAAGCTAGAGGCAATAGAGGGAGGAAAATAAGGCTGCCCTACTATTTCCCAAGGTTTTTCTTCAAACATTTTTTAAAAAGGGGCAAGGAAGGGAGAGCTTTGTGGGCGCCATAGAGCCCATGCATGCTGCATTGGGGGTCTGATATAGATAGTTACAATATTTGATCCTGTCTTATACATAAAAATAAATAAATAGAGGTGGCCTACAAATAGTAAACATGGCATTAAAATCAAAACGTAGCAAAATAAACTGAAAACAGCAGGTACTTAAAGCAGCAGCAAGGCATTCGAACTCAGAACTGAACATTGAAACATAAGCAGATAAAATCAAATACTAAAACTCACATAGTCTAAAATAGCAACCAATAAAACAGCAGTCGACTAAGGATTAAGACAGGGAGAACAAAATCAGTTTTACCTGATGTGTGAGACCTGCAAGAATCAGTAGCATGTGTATAGACCGAGGCTGTGTATTTGAAAGACCAGAAGATACTATTGATGAGGTCCAATCTTTGTTCACCACCAATTTAACCTCTGCAGGAGAGAGGACTTCAGAAGATGGGCAAGTTCATACCATAGCAGGTGGTTCTTTTGATATCCTAGTCCCAAATCTTATAGTAGCTTTAGATAAGACCAGCACTTTGAATTGCACCCAGAAAATTACAGCAAGCCAGTGAAGCTCTTTTAAAACTGGTAAGATAGGTCCTATATAATTCATCACTACCTGTCATTCCATCACCAGATGCTGAGGGGTTTTTTTTTTGTACCCATTGAAATTTCGAAAAGGTCTTCAAAAGCAGTTCCACATACATTGAATTAAAGTAGTCAACACTGGATGTTGTTATGGTGTGAATAATTGTGATGAGACTATGATATTCCTCTGAAAAAATGAGATAAAGTATTTACTGAAAGTTGGCCTCTTCACACGGACAGCTGCCAAATTCTAAAGTGAGTTGGTAAAATAAAACAAAATAAACCAATTTGATGGATTGTCACATAGATATTATGTGTTCTTTTATGTATATGTTTTTAACTGACGATGAAGGGCGGCATGGCTATATTGAACTGTGTGATACATAGGTATTACTAGATCACACTTGACTGTGGCTTTATCAGTCATGTAGACATGAAAAAAGGATGGTGTTACAGTTAAGCACATAAGATCACAAACATCTACCATTCTTTAAAACTCATGAGGTTAAAATTTGGTTTTATAAACTGATGTGGCATGAGTACTACCAACACTTCAAGAAATCTGATGGAATGGACTTCCTCACATTTTGTTATAGATTTGCTAGCAATCTTCATATTATCACAACTCTTATAACTATCATCGCTTCCTGCCCTTTTCAATGGTTCTGCTTCCCCTTACCACCACTTGTCCCCTCCCTACTGCTGCTGTCTTAACTGATGCCCTTGCTGGGTGCCACCTTTGGAACCAGTGCCTATGACCAATGGGCAGGTCAGCTTGTATAAGACAGGACAACCATGGGGAGAATGTACAGGACAACCATGGGGAAAATTGGAATATTATATATTGCCATTTTCTTGAACAGGTTGAAAACAAGCCTGTACTTAATGGCTCATGCCACCTGAAGCAAGTAATTGAAGTTAAATACAGATTGCTACCTTTCCTTTTATAATTCACAACACTTTGCCAAGGAAGAAAATGTCAATTCAATACCTGCACTGTATCACTAATCACTTCCTGCAGTTTGACTCCGCTTATGATCTACACACCTCCTGTGCTCGCCCAACAGAAAATTAACCACCCTCCTACCATGTATTCTAAGATACCTGAATCATCTCTCTTTCTGTTTCAGTAGGTACTGCAGATTCAATCAATTAAACAAAGAAAAGGCTATTTCTCTAACAGTGGTTGTATGAAATAATACTATGCTATATCTTTCAATTTTCCAAAGTAACGGTAAAAGGAACCTCAGCATGATCCGACATATCTGCAGTGATTCATTCAATAACTTAGCTTTTACCTATGTTATAGTTTCAGAAGGAACAAAAATAACTCCAGCAATGCCAATTTCTTATTTTATTCATTAGAGTTGGACTCTACCTCTCTCCAAAGAATTCAGAATCATGTGCATGGCTGTGTTCCATTTTATCTTCACAAAAGTGAGAAGTGACATCAATACCTTAAGCTGATTCACCAGCTACACACATTCCTGGAGACATACACTCTTGGTGCAGCCATTCATGTCTTGATAACATCCATGGTGAACTAGTGCAATGCACTCTACATTAGGGATGTCATGGATATTCGGGAGGTGGGGAGTCCAATGGACATCCACCCACTTGGCCCCTGGGCTGGAATCTGCAGACCCCTCTGGCTACCTGACCCTATTTAGTGCAGTGTGTGAGCCGCTGGCCGGTCAAGAAGCACCCAGCAAGTCGTGGTAGCCGCCCAGTCCTTAGCTGAGCCACCATTTTGCAGAAAAAAAGTGGCTTGTTCTTTCATGAAGAGGGGCTTTTTATGCAAATGGTGGCTATAAATAAGCCCATTTATGCAACATTACAGGCAAGCATCTAACTTAGAGCATAAACTACTGAAACTAGGTTATCCCTCTCCAAATAGGGGCATAGCTGGTCCACCTGCCAAACAGGTGGCCCTTCCATGCCTCTGAGGCAACCTGAGCCTCAAATGACAATGATGACTTCAGGAGAACCTCCAAGCTATGAACTGGCTCCTTCAGTGCAAACACACCAAAAACAATTCCAAAAGCCTGCTAGAACTATTCTCCCTAAGACAACCGTGGGCCTGGCGGAGAGTGACACACACACTTGTGGTGCCAGGATTGGTGCCACTGCTGGGAAGAATCATAGGAAGCTTCCTTGCACTGAGTCAGACCATTGTTCTATCTAGCTCAATACACTGACAGATAGCAGCTCTCTAGGGTTTCATACAGGAGTCTGTCTCAGCTCTACTTCAAGATGCTGAGGATTAAATGTGGGGCCTCTTGCATGAAAACCATGTTCTCTGCCCCTGAGCTGTGACTGGCTTTTCTTCAGACAGTTACCCACTGTATTTGTGGGAATGTGCAGCACAGCCTCCAAGGAAGATCTAAATCTTCACACTCATACAAGGGAAAGGGGATGGTGTATGTGAGCCATGGTAGAGTGACCAGATTTTGGAACCCAAAATCCTGGTCCAAAATGGCCACCCAAAACGTCCGCCCAAAGGGGGCGTGCCCACCCCCCCAAAAAACATAAAATATATATTTTTAAAAAGGCCACCCGCCATGTGAGATCTGAACCCCCCCGCCACCCCCCACCCAAAACAAACACCACCACCACCAAGCCACCCCCCAAAAAACACAGCGAGGGGGGAGGGGGCTTACCTGCTGGGGCCGTCCGCTGCCATCTGCTGGTGCCCGCGGGCACCAGCAGACAGCAAGGACAGCCCCAGCAGGTAAGAAGCGTGATGCGGGAGGCGAGAGGGCCCCCCCACTTACCTGCCGGGACAGCCAATTCCCTCCGGTGCTCAAATCTACTGAGAAATAGGCTTCACGGCCTGTCCCTCAGTAGATTTGAGCACCGGAGGGAAGCAGCCGCCCCGGCAGGTAAGTGGGGGGGCCTCCCGCCTCCCACTCCTTACCTGCAGGGGCATCCGCTTCCCTCCGGTGCTCGAATCTCCTGAGAAACAGGCTTCGTGGCCTGTCCCTCAGTAGAACGCAGGGTGATGACGTCATCACCCGGCGTGCTACTGAGGGACAGGCCGCGAAGCCTGTTTCTCAGTAGATTCAAGCACCGGAGGGAAGCGGATGCCCCAGCAGGTAAGTGGGGGGGGGCTCCCACCTCCCGCCTCATGCTCCTTACCTGCAGGGGCAGCCGCTTCCCTCTGGTGCTCGAATCTACTGTGAAACAGGCTTTGTGACCTGTCCCGCAATAGAACGCCGGTTGATGACGTCATCACCCGGCATGCTACTGAGGGACAGGCCGCGAAGCCTGTTTCTCAGTAGATTCAAGCACCGGAGGGAAGCGGACACCCTGGCAGGTGGTGGCGGGGGGGGGGTCCCCCACCCGAAACCCCACCACCAAGCCACCCATCCCTCCCAAAACCCAGCCCGGACCTACCAAGTCTACCGCCGCTTGCCACCGCTCGCCGCCACTGCTGTGTGGCCCTCCGCAGCCCCGGTTTGCCCCCGCCACCCCCCAGTTGGCCCGGATCGCCCCAGGTTTCCCAGTTAGGACCAGGAAACCCCGGGCGATCTGGTCACCCTAGCATGGAGGGCTATAAAGCAGCACTTGGAGTTTGTTCCCTGATGACTACAATGCTTTTACTTGCACCCCCCTGGGGAAAAATCACATTTGCTTACCGACGCATCTCCACCTATGTGTTTGTCCCTCATTACTTCCTCTTTTGAAAGAGGAAGTAAACAATGTGCACGTGGCCCATTCAGTAGGTCATTTTGATCACGCTGCTTCTCCTGCACACAGCAGGAGATAGTGGCAACTCCTGCCTTTAAAAATAAGTTTAACTTTCTGGGGTGTTTTTTTGTCGCACAAAGAAGGCTAGAAGGGGCAGAAGGCACACAGGAGGTAGACAACGTCGTGAGAGGGACCCACAAAAATCCATGAGTGCTCAGTAACGAGCATGCAATAAAACACTTGTATGATGGAGCTCACTGTCAACTACATCATGTTAGTTCTGAAGAGGTCTGAGCCTGTTCCCCACCCCTTTCAGCTAAACTGGGCTAGGTAGTGAATAATAAAACCACAGCAGGAGAACTCCTGGTGCTCTAACACAATCCAGATATTGATCTGGCTCTTTAATTCTCAGTTCTCCATCAAGTGAGGAAGTTGTGTTTGTGTGAACAAAGAAGCAATGGGGGAAAGGAGTAGGCAGTCAGGTTTATAGTCCCTGTCTCCTGCTAGTGAGATTCAAACTTTCATGCATCACTGTTTCTTTCAGTCCTCTGCGTTTCAGACTCCTCCTAACCATTTAACAATAGAGATAATGTAGCATCTCTTCACGGCATCAGACTAATGATAAGGTTTCACTGAGAGTTTCAAAAGAAAAACGGAGCATCAGTCAGTTCTTGGGGCTTAACTCTCTTCTTATTCAAGAAAGCTCCCACTGAAGTGAAAGAAAATCCTCCTAAGAATTGAGAAAATAATAATGCAGCAGAGACCCGAAAGTGTAAGCCATTGTGTCTACTAAACGAGAAGAAGGCTTGAGGCATTATGGAATACAGAGCAGACAAAGCTTTCAGCATTAGAATTATACAGACTTAGAACCTTTTTTCCCCCTTTCTTCTCCCCTGTGTGGAAGATTCATCTTGGCAAGATCCAGGCCCGGTAGCAGTTGCTTGCTGGGTAGGGTTGCAAGTGCATTCGAAAGGCTTGGTCTGGCTCCTGACGTTAGTGCTCAGATTTCTGTTCAAAGAAATGGTTTAGAATTAGGCATTAAGCCGGGAAGAATACCTTATTGCTGTCTCCAAAAATCCATGTATGCTTGTGATAAAATATAAAAAATAATTTCTATACTGTGTACTAGACAATATCTCAAAAGATTACCAAAAAAACCGGCCTCAATTACTGGGTTCTAGTTTCTGTGTCAGATATATTGTATTATTATTATTATTATTATTATTATTATTATTGAGTTGCTTCTCACTGATAAAAGCAGCTATGAAGCAACATTATTATTATTATTATTATGTTGCTTCTCACTGCTAAAAGCAGCTATGAAGCAACATTATTATTATTATTATTATTATTATTATTATGTTGCTTCTCACTGCTAAAAGCAGCTATGAAGCAACTTACACACACAAATACAAAAAGCATAATTCATGTAACAGAAAAAAAGCCCAAATCGATATAAACCATAATCAGAACAATAATACAACTAAAAATAGAAACCATAAAAACATGCAGTCCTCATCCCTAATACCCAGAAATCATCTGACAACCACAGCCTAGAATGAGCCTCGCAAAAATGCCCCCCAACAACTGGGCCACAACTAATGTCCAAACACCTGGGAAATGAGTACATCTTTGCCTGGCACTGAAAAGATGCCAGTGTTGATGCCAGATGAGCTTCCTTGGGGCGTGTGTTCTATAAACATGGTGCTATCACGGAAAAGGCCCATTTCTGAGCTGCTATTCCCTGAGCTTGTCTTGGTGGGGCACATACAAGGGCTCTTTGAAGTTGACCTCAGGGATCAGGTATGCATATAGAGAGGTTGAGATGCAAACTAACTCTATGTGAGGATGGACATCTATGACCAGATCGCCCAACATCTTTTAAAGCAGCTGCTGGAGACCCCTCATTGGCTTGGGAGATCAGTGCTGGGACAAGACACCTGAATTGTGCTTGTCTTTTTCACAGTGAGCTATTAGCAGCTATTGATGTTGACTGGAAAACAGCACGGGGTAGGAGTGGGGAAGGGTTAAACATGTCCTCCCCCACCATCACACACTCCACATACACACCAACATTCGGAGTTCCCAGCAGCTGCTTTTAATCTTTAAAAAAGACAACAGGATTTCTGAGCTTGGATTTCCTGCATCACAGGTAGCAAACAATGATTTATTTGTTTTTATGTCAAGGGCTGCGTCCTGTCAGGAATAAACCGTTGGGTCTGCACGTCAACAGTGGTGAGCGGGGACAAAGCTGGCAGTGGGCAGACCCAGAGCCAAAAGGGCGTTGGCCACCCCCTCGTCTCATTTTGCCACTCCTTTTTCCTCTCTCCCCCTCTGCCTTCCCATGCAGTGGGCTGTCAGGGAAGGGACAGATCACTCTTGCAAGGGGTCTGAACTGATCTCATGCAGAGGACTTTTGAAATTAGGCCAAGGGCCAAATGAAATCAGGCCAGGGGCTGCTTGCAGGGCCACAGGTTGCCCACCCTCTAAGCCCAGGATCTGACCCAGAAACTAGAACTGAGTCATTGGCAATGGGTTTTTTATTGATATTGTTTCTATGTTCGTAATCATTATCTGATCCAGAAACTTGAGTCTCAGACACTGGGAGGAGTGGTGTCATTAATCACTCACGATATCCCAGGGACTGACTAATAGATGTCTCTGGCATCGTGCAATGCCGTTACATGCCACAATAGCGCCCACTAATGAATGTGGGATTTAGGGTGAGTGGGAAGGAAATCACATTTCCCTAGGAACAAAACATGATGGGAGAAATCCTTGGAATATATGCAACATCCTTCAGCAAAAGGGTCTGGATCTTCTACATCAGTTAAAACTAGAGACCAGGATAAGCTCATAGCTCTTGCTGGTTCAGCTACTTCCAAGCTCTGGCCCTTGTGTTATAATTCATATTGCATTATTATTATTATTATTATTATTATTATCATCATCATCATCATCATCATCATCTCACTTAACAGCTCAAATTACTGACATTTTCTCTTTTTTATAATATGCACCAGTCCTATTCCGGAAGCTGAAGCTGGTTTGAAAGTCTCTACTTGGCAAGGTCAGGTATTCAAAAGGAAACAAAAATGGATCTTCCATTTTCCATCTTTGTCCTGGCCATTTACTGAACATATTAGTTTTCATGTCTTTGGGCCCTATTTTTAATCTTTTTGTATGCCTCTTTGCAGAATATCACAGTATCAGGGTAATTGACCTTGCCGTTTATTTTTGCATATGTCCCAATGCCATAAACTTTCTTCCGATTCACATAAATTATGTGAGCCTTTTCAACCTTACTTCCTAACTTAGCAATGTGCTCAGAGCAAATCTGCCATCCATGATTTTCTCTTTGCAGTCTTGTCCTAAGTGACTTTATCAAATTATAGGCTTCCAAATGTTACCTTATCCCCCATCAAAAGGCAGGCAAGTTGACTGTTTATAGAATTAAATGTATAACTATCTGTACTGTTGTCCCTAGAAATAGTTTAACGTTTCAAATTGCTTCCAGCTTCTCAGCCTGCATGATGTAGCTTCCAGTACATTGTATTGATAAACAGAAAGGGGAAACATTATAGAGCAATTACTGCTATCCATCTCTTCCTACTTGTATCCTTCTAAAATACTTTCCCCTCCTATAATGGGGGATTCCACTGCCATGATCCAATTCCAAGTGAGTCAGGATGTAGTGGAATATGCCTAGTAGAGGGTAGAATTGCTAGGAATTTATTGTATCTTATAGGGGTGACTAGTTCTGTATGTATGTGTTGTGAGATAACTATGAGTAATGGAACATATTCTTAGAAGTGGAGGGAGGCTGCCATAAATGGGTCGGTGAAGTGCTGGAAGCAGCACGTAGCTTAATTTAGCAGGGGATGCCTTCACCTGGTGTCATCAGTGGCAGACCTGGCTATATTGAGAAAAATGGGAATGGTGGTATGACCAGGTCCGGAACTAAGGATGAAGTCACTGGCATCATGAGGGTTATCAAAGGCCAGGGTTTCATCAGTTTGGGACAGAGATCCTGGGAGAACAAGAAACCTGCCATAAGGCTTAGGCTTGCTTCACCCACCATGCCTTCTTTAGGTAAATATAAACCTTTGACATTGACTGTTCAATTGAGAGGAACCTTGGTTTTACTATGTTAGGAATCTAAGTTATATTATGTAATATCAATATGCTTGCTACTATCTTCATTGTACTTTTAGTGATCATAACTTGTGTGTATTTCGAAATATTTGTGACCTGCCTCATCTTTGAGCAATAAAATGTATTTTTAATACCAGATTTGTGTTCTCCGGCTTGAGGGACGTTTCAGGGACCACTACACATATACTTTAATTCTTGAAGCCCCAAACACTTGGTAAAGATTTGCAAATCTATCACTGAGTGGAATCTGTCCTTGAAAAGCATTGTATTCTCTCTTGATCTGGTGAATCTCAGATATACTTGTTTAAGTTTGGGAAACAAGCTAGTTGGATGGAGCAAGAATCAGTTACTCATCTCAAGGGGAGGGGTAGCATTGGGTGGGCTGGAGAGAGGGAGCATAAACATACCAGTGACATACATGTTGCATCGCCACATCAGCTGATGCATCGGTGGGGCACTGGGCTACAAAAGCAGCCCTACCCAACACCAGCCCTCTTTCATAGCTGGTGCTTGGCACTGATCCATCCATCTGTGCTTCAGAATTTAATGCAAGTAAGACCAGTCACTGTGGGGCCAAGTAGAATTTTTTTACTTGCCAACCTGATTAGCTATGGAATGTAGAGTCATTCACCTACTCTAGGGTGACCAGATAAAATCCAGGTCAGGGCTCATGTAACTTTAACAGTTGTAGAGAAAAGGGAATTTCAGCCAGTGTCATTTGTATGCAATTAGTTCCTGGTGAAATTCCCTCTTCATCACAACAGTTAAAGGTACATGCACTATACTAGAATGACCATATAAAAAAGAAGGCAGGGCCCCTGCAACTTTAACTGTTGTAATGAAGAGGGAATTTCACCAGGAACTAATTGCATACAAATGACCCTGGCTAAAATTCCCTTTTCTCTACAACTGTTAAAATTACATGACCCCTGACCTGGATTTTATCTGGTCACCGTAACCTACTCTACTCTGATCCACTGAGAGAAGATGGGAAATTGGATCAGGTGGCATTGTTCTTTAAATAGATCAGCAGGTCAACCAGTGGTGGATATCCAGATGCGGAATGATGATTTCCTGGATTTGTCCTTTAGGGCTATGGGGGTGGGAAAGCAACCTCTCTGAGGTTCACCTGCAGCACCCATTCTTAGGGCTTGAGGGGATGATGGGTTTCAGGGGACTCCCTCATCCAAAAGATGGTTGGAGGGATTTAAGTAGATGAGATACTGCTCAGGGTAGTGGCTTGCCCATAATAACTTGCTAGGAAGGATGTTGCTTCATTCCATTCTCACACAGTAATTGGCTCACTGCAGATCTTTCACATAATAAGTTAATTAAGTGGTTGCCCTGTGTCTGCCCTCTTCTGGGTGTGGGTGCAATTGTTTTTCATTGATCTTTTCCTATTTATCTTTAAACAGCAATGATATTAATTTGGATTTTGTGGAATCTTTATTTCCATATATAGGAAATGGTTGGGCAGAAACCTGACTAGGTTGCTTTGGGCTTTCCCATTGGATTATTGGATCAGTTGCTTTCTTTACAATACTGGCCTGTGCCCCTGGTTTCAAAGCAGAATAGGTTTTCTAGAAGAATGTAGGAATGCACCACTGATTCAGGAATAAGGTGACGAGACCCAAAAATTGGTTGAAGAGGAAGAGGAATTGTAAGAAGAACCACAGCTCATTGGTAGAGCATTTGCTTTGCATGCAGAAAGTCCAGGTGAAATTCTTGGCATCTCCAGGTAGGGCTGGAAAAATCCCTGCCTGAAGCCCCGGAGAGCTGCTTCCAGTTAGTGTTGGCAATAAAGGGCTAGATGAACCAGTGATCTGACTCAGTATAAGGCAGCTTCCTACATCCTTATGTCCTTTCCCTACCCACACATCTATGTCCTCTCCCACTGGTGTAGACAGGGCTTAGTAGAACATATTATGCCAACCCCTCCACCACCACACACATACACATGTGTGAGATGTCAAAAGCAATTCCAACTGTAGTTTATATCAGAAAAATAAGAATGATTTTGTTATGCTAGAAGACTTCCATTTGGGAGCTTAAATAAAGGAAGCACAGGGCAAATCACACCTCAGCCATAACACGCTCTAGAACAACCTTCCCCATTGGCCATGTTGTTTGGAAATGATGGGACTTGCAGTCCAACACATTTGAAGAGCACCAGTTGGGGGGGGGGAGAGAAGGCTGATCCAGATGAGCATAAGAATGCTGTTCTATTTCTCTCTCTCTCTCAGCTCTGACCTTCAAAGAGAATGATACTGACTTTCCTTGTGACTATCACAATGATTACTGAGGTAACAGGTGTGAAGTGCTTTGATTAGTCTAAAGTGCAATACAAATGTACTTACAAGTAACACCTTCTCTCATAAAACAGAATTTAGGGGAGATGGAAGTTGAGTCAAAGTGCAGGTCAGCAATGGAGAATCTTGAATGTAAAAATTAGGGAGTGCTTTATATTCATATAGGGAAAAATACTTTAGCAGCAAAGAGTCAATTGAGAAGACTAATATATATGTACTCTTTGAAAATGAACTAAAGAGAATGTTAGGTTCTAATATTTCATTCAAAACATTAGAAGGAGCATTACATAAATTACATAAATTAATTCCAAGACTAAAGAGTAATCAGAAGTCCCCGAAGAAATAAGTGCAGATTCCTCTTGGTTTCGGATAATGTGATGCACTGAAAGCAGGAAGCTCCTTCCTACAAAAGCTGAAAAATTGGCTCCTGAGATAAACACTGTAATCCTTTCATAAAGCATTGCAAGCCAAATTTGCAGGTGCAGCGCAGCAACTGCAGGTCCCATTTCTGTTTATCTCACAGATAATTGCATGAACATGTCTGTTCCTGCCATTGGTTTCCTCTGTTGCCTCAAAAATATCAGAAAAAACTGAAATTTAACTAGCCTCCTAACTAAAGGGCTGTTTCCTACACAAATGAATCTCTTCAGAAATAAATTAATCACTTTGTGGCTATCCACATCACCTTTGGGAAGCTGTTCCACATTAAAGATGCAAATATTTTACGTTCTGAATGTTTCCGTTTTCTAGAATTTTCTCTATTCACAGCCAATGCATGACAGCTATGTCCAGACAGAGTTATACAGAAGGTAAAGTAAGAACACATGCCTCCTGCCCCTCTAAAAATAACTGAGAGGCCAAAATTTGCACAAGTTTGCTCTTCTATTCTTCTTACAATTGTCGCTGCGTTCAATTGGATTTATCAGTTTTCCTATGCTACAACTGGCCTATTACTGCCTACACACTCCCTTTAGTGAAGCTTGAGGAACTGGATATGTACAAATTTTGATATGAACAGACCTTCTTTGCACTACCTGGACTAATGTGAAAAATGGAACTTAGTTGCCCCTTGCCCCTTGCACTTCTCAAATATTTAAACACACTTCATGGCTGAAAAAACATTATCAAAATACATCTTAAAATGCACTATTAGATTTAGGAATGCATATTTTGAGAGAAAATATGTTAAAATGTGTATTTAGATAAATACATATTTTGGAAATCAATTTCATGTGTATTTAAAAAACAATCACATTATTATTATTATTATTATTATTATTATTATTTTAAACACATGCAGAGAGAATTTTCCATTGAGACTTAAATCATACATACATTTCAAAGATGCACACAACTTCAAATCCTACACACACTTCCCTGAGAGTAAGCTCTGTCAAACTCAATGGTTCTTACTTCTGAATAGGTATGCACATAGAGCTTTCACATCCCCTCAGACATAATGCTTTTCAAATGAGGAAGTTCACAAGTCTTCACATGGTTAGCTATCTTCTGTCCATGCTCATATATGGAAAGGGGTACTCTCTGGTGGGCCTATATTTTATTTATTTATTTATTACTTTTATATACTGCCCAATAGCCGAGGCTCTCTGGGCAGTTCACAATTAAAACCATAAAATACAGCAGATCAAAACATAATATAAAGATTTAAAAGTTTAAAAAGTACCATGTGGAACCAAAATAAACCCAGTAGCAGTTGCAGCCCAGGGAAAGCCTATGTGAAAATACGTATTTTCAGGAGGTGTTTAAAGGATGTTACATTTAACATTCTTGATATGCATTTATTGCATTTAATAAACACATTCCCCATACAAATAAATTAGTACACCTCTTACCTTCCCATTAAAGGTACTCTGCAGATATTAGACTACACAATTAACAGATTTAACAATCATTCCATATTTTCAGGTAATCCTGGGAACTGAAGATCTAGGAGGGGATTTAAGGGGAAGTATACAATGCTAAACCTATGTAAAGTAGATCCATTGAAATGAATGGAATTAATTTAGTCATGACCAACTGAAGTCTCATTCATTTCAATTGGTCTACTTTACATAGGATTTACATTGGATACTACCTAATGATCTCTAACAGAGAATTCTTAGTACCTCACTGATTTAGATGTTCCAAATTCTTTGGGGAAAACCACAACAGTGGAAGCAGATCTAGATTTGTAGGTTAGATAGGGCTTGTGGGTCTATTGGTGATTAGTGCTGAATTTAGGTAAGGGTAGAAAGTTCAAGGGTCTAATCTGGCCTGTGAAGATTTTCCATCCAGCTTGTGGCTTTTCAGGGTCACAGGCAAAGGTCGTCCCCATCACCTGCTTCCTAGCTTTTATAACTGGAGATGTCAGCATTTGAACCTGGGATCTTCTGCATGCAAAGCATGTGCTCTACCATGGGGTTCTGGTGTCCTGTCATTTTAGCACTGGGGGAAATCATTCTTGGCTAATCCATGGGACTAGCATAGGCTAATTGGGCCCTCAGTTTCACACATTCATAGGGGGAGTCATGCATGAAATAGTGGAAATACGAGGAGCAAAGAGGAGAGGAGAGGAGAGGAGGTCATGAGATGAGAAACCAATATGGATATCCCATGAAGTTTCAATGCAAAACTCCAAGAGGTTCAATGGTTATGACCATATTGGCAGTGCACATTGTCCCACATGAGAAATGAAATGTCTGAAACTAGTTCTTTTCGACTTCCCCAATCCTACTCTCATCTCATAATCAAACTTCAGTTGAAAGTTCATCATGCTCAAGTTCTTCTGAAAACAATGGAAGAACCTATGTTAACATGTAACTAGGGATGTGTGAATCAGCAAAACGCAAATTTGCCAAAGTTCAATGAATTCCATCTCAAAATTTGTTCCATATTAGATTACATGCTTTTTGTTTTTGTTTTGTTTTTTGAGTTTTTTTCCCTATTAAAATCTTTGCATGTTTCCATGCATATTTCCCCAAATGTACACATTAGTTGTGTGCATCTTTGAAATGTACATTGATTAAAGTGTGTTAGTGCACATTTTTCAAAAGTACACTTTTTTCATGCTCATTTTTCAAGTGTGCGCATGCTGTCAAACATGCTGTTTGGGTGGGGAGAGATGTGAATCACATTGCAAACTTGGAAATGTGCAGACATCATCTGCAGATTGCATCCAACTCCAGTCCAGAAAGTGTGAACTGGGTAAATCCTTATCAAAAATGAAGTGAAACTAATTTCTCATGCATCTCCCTACTTGTAACTAACTTGTCCCATTGGTATTTTTTTCAATTGGACTTAAGCGCAACTAGCTTTCTCTGGATTTGGGTTACTAATTAGGAAAACAGTTCAATGAGTTCAGTGGGACGTAGTTCCTCAAATTCATCAAAGCGTTAAAAATGCTTCTCTTTTGAAAAATCTGCTTTGCCACTACTGGGAAAGAGAGAGAGCGAGAGAGAGATAATACTTTTATCTGAGATGGGAACAACTTAAATAATGATAAATGCATATGCATATGCCACAGGCAGATGAATTGAAATGCCTTATGTTTGTGAAACAGGGGAATAGCCACAAATTATTCAAAAAGCCATTCTTTATTCATATCCTTTGCAGCAGGTTTAAAACACAGGTAAACTGAATATAGTTTGACAGCCCTTTTGGTTCACATCTATCGAAATCTGGCTGACTCCGGGTGCAAGGCTTTTTCTGGCTTGATGAGTTTTGCACGTGAACTCAGCAGTGGCATTCATTGAACCAAGTAGCTCGATGGCTTGAACAAACAAGCCAGGTTTATTCAAAAGACCTAAGAGAAAGAATCTTGTGACGGGGGGGGGGGGGGAGGGGTAGTACACAGCAGTGTTTGTTGCAGCAGTTGGCTTTGTGCAATTGTTATGTTTGCAAAAATCCCAGCCCCTGATGCAAATGGGAGCTTTTTTGCTATCAGTAACTGCTGCATGGGGGTGGGGGCAGAATGTGGGTCACAGCTGGGGAGGGAAGGATTAAACCTTCCCTCTGTGCAGGCTATGGTCCCAATCTAAATCTCCCCTGCACTTACTTTTGAATAGAACAAAAACAAAGGGAGCCACATCCAACATATTTTGTGTAATGTGTAGTTTGGCCCAAACTCTCCTATTTAAATTGATGGGCTTTAAAGGTGCTTTGTTTCAGCTGGATTGTGCCCTTACAGTGCAATCCTATGCATGGCAACTCAGATTTAAGGAGACATGAGAATTTCAGTTATATTCAAAAAAAGTGATGAAAATGCCCCGCTCGCAACCCCGAATGTGTTTTTTAGGAAAAAGTTTCCATTTTTCAAGCTTGTAAATACCTTCAGAAAATGTCTCTCTCTGTGTGTTTTAGAAATAGGCACTGTAAAATGTCCGTTTCCCAAAATGACACATTTTCATGCTGCAATTAATGGGGGAAAGTGCTCATTTTTACTGATGAAAGTGCATGTTTTTCCTTCTTGTGGGAGGGGAACCTATGGAATGCTTTACCACAAGATGGAGTGATTGCCATCAGTTTGCATGGCTTTAAAGCGGAGTTAGATAAATTCCTGGAGGAGAAACTATCAAAGGCTTCTAGTCCTGACAACTATGTGCTACCTCCTGTAGCAGGAACAGTAATACTATGTACACCAATTGCTGGGGAACAAGGGCAGGAAGCTGCTGCTGCACTCGTGTCCTGCTTGTGAGTTCCTCATCAAAAGCTAGTTGGCCACTACTATGTGAACAGAATGCTGGGCTAGATGGGCTCATGGTCTGATAGAGCATGGCTCTTCTTCTTGTCTTATGGAATTGGTAGGGGGCACAACACCCACAGTATACTGCCCGCAGTGAAATTGTCCCCTAGTTTATTCACCCACAAATAGGGTGGAGGATTCCAAGAGGCTGTTTGCACATGGTTGTAAAAATATGCACAAAAATACATACAAATATGGACAAAAAATGTACAAATTTCCATATGGTTTAGAAAAGATTTTGAGCTTATATGGAGATGGGATGGAATGAACTTGACCTTAAAAATCTGGCAAACTCAGCAATATTGTGATTGACCGATTCCTCCATCCCTCCCTATTCATTAAACACACACACAATTCTATAGCACACTTTCTGACATCAATGGTTCACACCCAAAGCCCTAATGTTATACAGGGGGATTAGGAACATAGGAAGCTCAGCTGCTGTGTGCTGAGCCAGACTATTGGTCAGTCTACGTAGCTCAGAACATTGACTGGCAGTGGATCTCAAGGTTTTCAGACAGAGGTCTTTCCTAGCACAGCATGGAGATGGTGGGGACTGAACCTGGGACTGTTAAATGCAATCATGTGCTCCCCATTCTAAAACAAGCTAGCTTTTGGAAGTGAAAACAAGGCAAGATGAGCATAGGAAGCTTTGATGAGCTCAAAATAGTTTGTTCACCCATCTCTACCGAGAAGTATGTCCTACGATGTTCAATGGGACTTATTCCCAGGTAAATGTGTATAGGCTTGCAGCCTTAATCTCAGCTATGGCTAAAAATGGAGTGGTGATGCATGTGTCCTCTTTTACAGAGGACAGTACTGTATTTGTAAAGCTGTCCTGTCCAATTTTGGTTCAAAGGTAAAACGCCATGAGAACTGTTACCAATCCACCCTTAGCACCTGGACAGCAGACTGAACAGGCAGGCACACAGGTCACCTGGTTTGCTCTTTCACACCATGTTGAGATGTAATGTATTTCTATATAAATTACAAGAATTATTGCTAAATTTGAATCTATACATATCGATCTATAAAAATCAAATAGGATACGTGAATATAAGCAAAGTGTTTTCTTCTTTTCTTCTCTTTTTAGGTGATTTATAACTAAAATGCAAAAAATCTTTTAAAAACCTTCACCATGAGGCTTTGATAGCAATAATGTTATATTAGGGATGTTCAAATCAGCAAAATGTGAGCTCACGGAAGTTCTTTGAATTCCATCTCGAAGCTCATTACGACTCAAATCCAAGCTTTGCAAGCTTTGGGTTTTGTTTTGGTTTTGCATAAAAATCCATGCATATTGTTGTGCTTATTTTTCCAATCGTATGCATCAGTGGTGAACGTCTTTGGAATGCATACATTCTTCTCTCAGTGATTAAAGCATACATCTCCCCATTTTTCAAAAGCACACATTTTTCATGCACATTTTTTAAATGTACGCATGTGGTTGAACATATTATTTTTGGTCCGCGAATGACATTGCAGACACTGCAGTGCGCGTCCCAGTCCATGTTCAATCCGGAAGGTGTGAACTTGGCAAATCCTGACGAATAATGAATTGAAATTAATTTCTCATACATCCTTACTTTATATTGCTGCCTTACAACTGATGAGTAGCATACAGGCATTTATTTAAAAGGGGGCTTCGTGCACTCAAAATCAGGTGGGGGTGTTTTATGTTTCTTGAATAAAAATGAAATCTTAATAAATATTTGGACTAGGAATTGCGGGAAGTGGAGGGTGGAAATAACGAGACGACACAAGTATTTGGGTTTTAACAAGGCCACATTTATTGATAGATATGCAGAAGGGATAAAGTGGGCATCTTCCGATCTGAACAGCTAACACCGTGATAGTATAGGGCAAGGCATTCTGGACTGAAGGGGTGGCTCCAAGTCCGTGCCACCCCTCAGCCACCCCTCGTGGGTAGGGAGACCTCCCAGTGTCACTCCCCCTCTATCCGCCTGGATCGGAGTGAGTGAGAAAGGTTGGCCTCAAAGGTAACCCTTATCTCAACACCTGGGCCGCATGGCTCACAGGTATTGAGCCTCAGGTATTACCGATCACTGTCTGGTGCCTTAGAATGCTTACCAACCTATCCATTGAAGATGCCCGCACCTACCCGCCACAGGGAGCCCTATTGGCCTCCCCCACATCTATAAGAGATGGCCTCACACAAACCCTTCTGCAAATCTAACAAGAATATATCGTTTCCGAGGTCCGAGAGATGTACCCCATCATTCCGATATAACTCCCTCCACGTTGTATCTATGGTTGGATGCAAGATGCTCCAATCGCCAAGTTTTGACAATTCTTGGTAAATTTTCCCATTCACCTTCTTGCGTGATGAGTCCAAAGCCCTAACATTATGGATGCCTCTCCACTGTAACCTGGGTATCAAACAGGACCATACAATCAAAATTCCAGGCCAACGCTGCCTGATTTGGCAAAAATCGGCTAAGGCTTGAACAATCAATGCCTTGCCTGGTAAACGCCCTAAGTCGTTACCACCAAGGTGAACCAACAGCACCTGAATAGAACTATCGGGTGTATATCGCTGGAATAAGGTGTGGAGAAACTGCTCCCACCTCATACCACGCTGGCCCAACCATTCGATGTTGGCCACTGCACTCATACCCAGCTGAGGTCCAATGCTCGCTCGGGATGCCCGCTTTGCAGCCCAATAGACATAGCTATGTCCGCAGATGAGGACCTTCAATGGTGCGCAACTGATCCAGAGTTCTAAAAGTAAGCACAACTGAGTTAACTCCATGAGGTATAGTGCAAAGCCTACTACATTTTACGCACATACGTTCGGAATGCACATGACCGCCACCTGCCCACCGCCTGAATGCGGTCCGGAGGCAATCCAATAGCCGCCGCAGTGGATGCTGCCCCTATTCGAAAGGAATGAGTACCAAATTGGTACTCATCAAGCCCTAGGGCCCTCAAAGCACGTTTGGTGATGGCCCAGAACTGAAACTTGGTCAAAGGGGAAAGATCCTGGTGACAAAACAAGGCTCCAGGGCTTCGCCCTCTCCTGGCTATAAACGCACCCATGGCTTGGACCGGGCATAAGTCGCTCCGAGGAGATGGGGATAACACCACTCTTTGACCTCTTCCTTGTTGGTCAGTCTTAGATTTCCTCAAAGTTAACCAAATTTGCTGCCCTACCAGCTGTAAATCCTGCAGTTGCAGGGCCCTGCCCGAAGAATCCGCCTTGGATGCCACAACCAACTCGGAGATTCTAAAGGCTCCGAAAAAAGCAGTTAACGCTGCTGCGTGAAATAAAGTGGCTTCGAATTCTGAAGAACACAGCAAAGTCCATAAGCCCCTGAGACCTACTAGAATCTCTGGGGATAAAGGGTGCCTAAAATCTGGTGCCGAGGGCGAGGACCTAGCCCAGCCCTGTATAGCCCGGCGTACCCTAAAATCGCCCGTGGTATCAGAGACTCCACGGAGTTTAGAGCAAAATGCTAAAGCAGCCACCTTGCCTCTAATAATCCTAGCTGCCAACCCCTTTTTATGCTCTGCAACGCAGAACTGTAAGATGTGGTTAACTGGTATGGGCCAGTCCTGTGGCAGCTGCATAAGCTCCCTAAAATCATAAAACTCCCTACTTGCCTTTTGATAAGAAGTTCTGGTACTAGGAGCTATAGAGCGCCAAATCGCGTTTTCTATATCTGTCTTCCAATCTCCCACAAGGTCTCCGGCATGACCCCCGGGTGCTGCCTTGCCCATGGAGCGAGTTCCTGAAACTGTGTGACCTGTTGTTGCGATAAAGCGTCGGCAATGCTGTTATCGAGCCCCAGAACATGCCGGGCTCTAAACAGAATGTTATGCCGAAGACAATGTAGTGTAAAGGCCCTTAGCAGCCTAACAACCCTAAGGTTATGGGATGATAATGTATTGATGACATGGACCGTGGCCTGATTATCACACCAGAAATGTACCACTGCGTTAGCCAATTCCTCCGTCCACAAATGGACGGCCACATATATCGGGAAGAATTCCAGAAAGGTAAGATCCCTGCATATGCCGGATGCTCGCCATTCCTGGGGCCAAGGGAGGGCACACCAACGATCTTGCCATATTATCCCAAAACTCAGAGCTCCAGAAGCATCTGAGTGAATTTGTAAGTCTGAATGCAAAAGCAGTTCCCTGCGCCAAAATGCCACTCCATTGAATTCCTCAAGAAAAACCAGCCAGATCCTAAAATCCTCCCGCATGGAATGAGTAATCCACACCCTGTGGTGTGGCCGGGAAACCCCCGGCATGGAGTTGCAAAGGTGTAGCAGGAAGGCTCGACCGGGAGCCACTGCCTTACAGGCAAAATTCAGATGCCCCAGCAGCTGCTGCAGCTGCAGTAAGGTGACCTTTTTCTTGCCCATAACTAACCACAACCGCTCTCTCAAAGCCGCAAGCTTGTCCTTTGGCAGCCTAAAGCATTGCTCGACTGAATCTAACTCAATACCTAAATATTTTATCACCGTAACTGGGCCCTCAGTCTTTTCATGCGCTAGTGGGACCCCTAGCTCCTCCGCAAGAATGCCAAACTCAGCCATTAGTTGAGCGCAATGCTCGGAGCCAGCGGGCCCCGAGAATAAAAAATCATCAAGATAGTGGGCGGAGTCAACAGCGCCTGTGCGCTGCCGGACCGCCCATTCGAGAAACGAACTAAATTTTTCAAACATAGCGCATGAAATCGAGCACCCCATCAGCAGAGCTCTATCAACATAAAACTGGCCCTGAAACTTGAACCCTAAAAGGTCGAAATCCAACGGGTTAATGGGCAACAAGCGAAATGCAGACTTGATATCGCATTTGCCCATAAGCGCCCCTATACCAATCCTGCGCACCATTTGAACCGCCGTGTCAAATGATGCATACCGGACAGAACAAAGGTGTTCCGGTATTGCATCATTGACAGACTCACCTTTAGGAGAAGATAAGTTGTGTATAAGCCTAAACTCCCCTGGTGTCTTCTTTGGGACTATGCCCAAAGGAGAAACCCGCAAATTGGGTATCGGCAGGACCTCAAATGGCCCCACCACCCTACCGGCTTCCACCTCTTTATCTATTTTATCTCGCACCAGTTGCTCCATGAGAGCTACTGATTTCTGGTTCCTAGCTGAGGAAGACACCCGTAGGCCTATGAACGGAATACGAAAACCTTCCAGAAACCCCTTTCTCAGGTAGTCAGCATCCCTTCTGCGGGGATACTGCCTCAAAAGTCGCAGCAGCTAATCAATTTTAATTGGGCTGGGGCCCTTTGGGAGGGGGTTGTTGCCCGCCTGGTTTCCTACCCCCTTGGTTATCCCTACTATAACCTCTTCCACCCCTTGCTTTAAAGCAGTTTGTGGCTGGGTGCAGACCGTTACATATGGGACACTCGTGTCTGTATTTACACTGTGGGCGGGCACATGTCCCTCTTGAACTAAATTCCCAGCAAGGCAAGCGGGATTGAACCCCCTGCCCTGCACTCCCTTTAACTGAGGGGGTGGGCTGTCCTTTGGCCAATATATGGCCACTATCGGATCTCTCACCGAAACCTGGCCTGGCTGGCATCATAAATTGAAGCCACAAATCGTGGTCCTTCATATCCCATCTTAGTGAGTGGTCAAATGCAGATTGCATACGAAATGCCTCATCATACGCCAACCAGGCACCCCCTTCGTACTCTGTATATGCTCTATAGATCATATCCAGGTACTTGGTCAAAATGTAACCACTTTCTGGAAAACGCTGCTGCACTATGCCCATATATATTAGAAAACCCGGAAGCCAATTGGCCCAGGTTCGAGCAACTTTCTTCTTCCTGTTACGTTCAGAGTGTTTATCCCCTGACTTGTCTTTTTCCTTGCTCTCCAACTCCCGGAAAAGCAAAGAAAACACATGCACGAATTCCCCCCTTAATATTTTTTCCCTTGTAGCGGGGAGCAGGTGAAAACCCAAAGGGGTCGCAATACTGCCTGTTGGTATGGCATTGTGCTCTATACCCACATATGGATCCCTACTACTCAATGTTGCTGCAGTGACACCCGTGTTAATGCTGCCAGCAGGCCCTTGCCATACTGCAGCACATGCAGCAGCCGCAGTTGGCAACTGTGTGGCCACCTCAGCGGCTGGCTGAACGGGGGGGGGGGGTACTGGTCGCCACTCCGGTATTAGTTGTGGCCTGGACCAGGCCTGCTGCCTGTGACTGAGTAGGTATAGGGACATTACCACTAACTACGTCAACAATGGAAGGCCCCCCCTGACTGCCCACCTGACCTCCACCACCAGGAGTGCCGGACGAGGTAACCTGTGCCGCTACATCCCCTAAAGAGGAAGACTGCATTACCTCACCCCCTTGTGCGTGTCCCCCTGCACCCGGCATTGTGTGCCAGGTGGGACCTGACCACCATGGAAACCAATTCCAAGGGTTTGGCCCTCCCCATGGCTGTGACTGATTGTGATGTGTGTTCTGCATCGTCTCACCTTGTGGCTGTATTGCCAGTTGTCCTGGGAAGACTGGCCCCGCGACCGGAACTTGCCCCGTCGCATCCTGGGGCGCCGTAGCGGGGTCAGCTGTGCTAACGGCCTGTGTCGACTGCTGGATGTTGCTTGCAGGTGTTTGGGTAACTGTAGTTGATGAAGCATTGATTGCCTCGAGCCTAGCTGAAATGGAAGACCATAAATGATCCTGCTTTTGTTTCCTAGTGAAAGGACGTTGTTTTGTCCTAGCTGGCTCTACAACATGTGTATTGGATGGCACAATTCCTTTCTCTTTTTCCACAGCCTGTAGTCTCGCTAAAATGGCCGCAGTCTCGGGGCTGTCCTCTTCATCCGAGGAGGACTCCGCTCTGGCTCTTGGGCGTTTTGCAGTGGTTGGTGGTGCCCTGCCTTTGCCTTTTTTGCCCCCCACCCCTTTTTTGGGTGGCATTATGAATGTGATAAAACGAAGAAAAAACACTAGTGGGGATCCGCAATAGGCTGCGCCCAGCAATCGGTTTACTAGTGCGGCTGATTAAGAGAGAAAAAAGGGGGGTAATGATCTCCACCCTCCAATGGAACACTGTACCCACTATGTGTGCCAGGGGGGGTGGGTCCACCTCCCCTCCCCACCGTAAGTGTTAGCCAAGACTAGACCCACCCCAGGGCCCAGTGGGAAGGACCGACCGGTCCCTTCACCCAACGCTTCAGCCTAATGGCCGCAAGCCTCACTGCGCCCAGGCACTGCTGCATGCCAGAAAGCTATAGCGGCCAGGTGTTCCCACCACCAGGCGGAGTGGGGGGGGGTCCACAGGTGATAAGCGACCCCTAAAGCCCTTATGGGGCGAGGCACCGCCGCCCAGGCGGCTCCACAGCCGCTACCACGTTCCTCCCCGCCGCTCTTCCCAACTCCCCAAGCCCGCTGCTTCAGGCCCCGGCTGCTCCACGGGCCTGCTGATAGACTGGGCCGCGCTCGGAAGGAGGGAGACTGGGCTGCACTCGGAAGAAGGGAGACTGGGCCGCGCTCCGCAGGAGGGAGACTGGGCCGCGCTCCGAAGGAGGGAGACTGTGCCACGCTCCGAAGGAGGGAGACTGGGCCACGCTTCGCAGTAGGGTGACTGGGCCGCGCTCCGAAGCCACCGAGCTGTGCTGAGAAGAGGAAGAGGGAGGGGCGACCAGCCCTTAAATAGGCTCTCTCACCCCCCTCCCTCTTCCCTGGTGGCCTGATCGGAGGCCACCAATAGGAGGCCTCCATGCCTCACCCTCCACCCCCACCCGCAACGGCCACCACCACCCGAGCTGCGCCAGGCGTGTGTGTGTGTTCTTTCTAATCTCTATGCACTTCTGTAATACTGTTTTCCTCTACAGGGACTTTATTTTGAATTCATAGGCATTGAAAATGTGAAAGAATAGCTCAATTCTGTTGAACCAATTTAGGTTGTGTGTGTTTTTATAGAATGCTTGTGATCTTTTTCCTTGATATTTTACTTTCCTTTCGACTAGACCATCTTCCTCTTTAGTGCCCATTCATATTGTTATTGCACATTGTTGAGTACTATTTGACTCATGTCCATCTTGATGAGAACAGCGATGAGGAGAAAAGAATAAAAAAATGAATTCAATATTTCGCTAAGAAGTGAACTAGAAAGGCTATTTCCTCACACAGTTGCACCACTTACTCTATTTGTTGTGACAATTTAAATTCCCTGGAATACATTCAGATGACAGTGGAATGTGAACTTATTTTATTACACATGACAGGAAAACATCATTGAGAACAAACGATTTGAAGAGCTGTTTTGCCCCGATCTGTTGTCCTTTTCATTACATTCTTCCAGAAGAACATTTCTCTCTGCGAGGCTGAGTGAGGGCGGAAAGCAATTTCTACATCAGGTGCAGTATTGTAGGGATCTCTGGCCTAGAAGGAATGCAGGGTCTGAAGAGTAGATTGAGGGGGATGTGGGGTTAGAAGACCATGCTAGTGTCTGTTTCTCTCTCTCCATAGAAAGATACTTATGGGAAATGGCCACAACTTATACAGACCATGTTGGGTGGCAACCCCCCCCCCAAAAAAAAACCATGGATTTTGCAAAAAAAGGTGCCTAGTGCTCTCCTGCTAGGTACCAACCGGTACCTAATGCTCTCCTGCTTCTAGATCATTTCTGCGAAAGCCACTTCAATTTTTCATTCTGATGTAACTGAACACTTCAAAATATATTTGGATGGAAATCTTTCCAGTGGGAAGTAATGGTTGTCCTTGATGATTATGGTTTTTCTTTTCCTCCCCATTGAACCTGACTATAAGGCTTTAGTGGTTCATGGGGAATGTTGTTTCCCTCAAAGCTGCTGCACTTGCAACAGCCTTTGGGAAAACTACACCTCCCGCAAGCCACTGGGCTCCATTGCTCAATCTGCTGCTCACCAGTGTGTTGAACCACCTGGAAATGAAAGGAGCAACAAAGTGGACCAGTTAATGGTGGCGCTCTCCGCCATCACTGGGTGGAGGGGAGGGTGTTTGAAGTCACAGCCTCACAGAGCACAGAGGTGGTAGTTATGGCTGAGACAGAGTTGGAAACTGCATCAGGATAGAAGATGGGGTGGAGAGAAGCAGGAGTGGGCGGGGTAGATGTAGGACAAGCCACCAGCCAGGTGTGAAGGTACCACAGGTTGGAGCTGGCCCCCAGTTCCTCATCCCTGTGTTTTAGTAAAATCATACTTGAGATCATAGGGGAAGCCCAGGATGCTTGATAAAAATCAACAGACTTTGGCTTGCTTGTTTGTTTTGTTCTCAGGCAATTTGTAGGCTTTCATCTGCAAACTCCATTTTTAATGCTCACTTTTCAACATTACTTTTTAAAGGAAAGCAAAATGAAGCAGCACGTCTCAGCTGATTCACTTTACAGAATGCACTGATTGTTGCGCTGGGTGACATTTCTTAATCGATGTGTGCTGTGCAGCTGGCTGGTATATTATATTTTCTTTCCCATTATGTGGGATGTGGGATGCTCTTTTTCAGGCAGCATCTGCCGGAATATCCTCTCCACAATCTTTCTCCTCTGGTGAGATCTATTTCAAATGATAGATTATCATGTGAAGGTGGCATCTGGCTCAAATCCTAATCAGTTTGGTTTCAAATAAGATCAACTATATTATTTCCCATTAGGTATTTTGCAGGAGTCCAAGAGAGGAGGGGAGTCCAAGCACTGCATGTTCCATGACCGAACCCTGTGTGAGCCACCATTTTGCATAAAAGTGTGGCTCAGGTTTTCCAGAAAAGTAACACTATGTAAATAGAGGCCATAAAGGAGCCATTTGCACAACATTACACTTGCATATCACGTGAATGGCCCCTTACAGCCACCATTTATGCAAAATTAAATTTCCGGAAAACCCTGAGCTACATTGTTTACACAAAATGGTGGTTTGCTAAGGAGACGGGCACTCTCGTGATGCTCACCAGCTGCTTCCCAGGCCCCTCCAGCAGCTTGTGTGACACGATGAGCAGCGCTGGGCAGTGGTGGTTCAACAAGCATGGACAGCGGTGAGTCTGTCCATCCCTATTTCCTATTGACTAAATCAGCCTTCACTGACTTCATGCTTTCCAAATTCTTTGGATTACACCTCCCATCAGCTTCTACCAGCTTGGTCAATGGCCAGGGATTATGGGAGTTGCAGTCCAAAACATCTGGAGGGCACCAGATTGGGGGAAGTTGTACTAGATTCTAGTTCTGGTTGTCAGAAGGATAGTATAAGTATAGTCCCAAATCACATAGGTCAGTGATCTTTAGAGGACATAGACAGTATATCATATACATGCATGATTTTGTTGAGATGCTTATATCAGGAGTCTAAACTATCTAAGCAAATGCATACCCAATCTTAAGCAGCAGCATAGTGTGTAAAAGGGGTGAAGAACCTATTTCAGCTTGGGGTGCACATAACCCCATGATAACCTTTGGGGGGCACTGCTCTCCTGTGGTGGGTGGGCCCAAAGTCAAAAGTGTGTTGTGCCAAGCAACATGCATGCTTACTCACATTATTCATACACCTCCATCCACCTACACATACATACCCTATTCACATATTACTTTATTTTTGCTTCTGGGGAGGGGGATAGAGATGCTAATTAGGATTTTCAAAGTCAGGCATTTACATATTTTGGTCAACCATGGAAAATAGGTTCTTGGACTCAGACCATCCTTGCTTCACCTTGATCACACCTTGTTATTGACAGGGTGGACAGTGTTACAGAGTCCAGAGCAATGCAGCCCTGATCCATTTGTCATGCCCCATGGTCTTAACCTCATATAACTGGTCTGTATGATTGGCAGTGATCCTGGGACATTTGGGCCAGTGATCATGGGTTGTTGTTGTTTTGCTGTTCATTTCCTTTCATGCCTGCTTGCAGCATGTACAACCTATTTTTGCTATAGGGACCTTTTGTGCTGCACCTGTTCTAAATTCATAGCACACTGGCCTGGATTGTAAGGGGTGATCTGACTGGGATTTGTGAATTCTTGATCTTGTCTTTAGGGCACAGCAGAGAATACAGAGCTATCTGATAGCTATCAGGATATTCCACAAGGAACCATGGTTCTATCATGAAGGGGGTGAGGATGTTATTTTTACTATTCCTTGGAATCTACCACCCAGCATTATTATCCGTTTTGTCACCAAGACAGCCCTGTCATTCACTATCTTTCTGTTGCTATAATATTGACTCCCAAGTCTCCACTCTTTGTCTGTCAACCATCTGCTCTCACTCCAGAAATTATGCATTTTCCCCCTTTGCATGAATGTTGGCTGTAAAGGCCCCATTTATGCGAGGGGGGAAATGTACAGTTCTGGAGCCTCCATTGCGTGCATTGTGTACAGAAATTGTGCATTTCCCTGTTGCAGAAATGGTGGAGCATTTGCACCTTTACTCTTGCATAAATGGTGCTTTTACAGCTGCCATTTACACAATGGGGGATAATATGTCATTTCTGGGTCTTCCTTTCTGGCACACAATGGAGGATCCACACAAGGGCAGGAGGCTTCCAAGTGCTCGTTGGCCTCGCAGGCACTCAGAGTGCAGCTCCATGAACACATGGTGAGGGGGCAGAAGTGGAGGAGTCTGTCAGACTCCTGGAGTCAGTCGGGTGCCTGCGACATCCCTACCTTTAACATAAAACTGCAGATGATTCTGGCCTGGACCTGAAACCACTTCCTCAGGCATAGTCCATTGAAACTATCCCAGACATTGGCACATTGGAAACTTATGCCTGTGATTGGAGGACTTGTGCCCAAACATTATAAATACAGGCAAAATGACAGAGGGGCAGGATCTCCCTTAAGAATCTGGTCCCTTTGTTCAATATCAAGTTAGAATTTCCCCCCCCCAAAATGATCACTCCTTTCCCACTAGACTTCACTAATAGAAACACTGGAAATAGCCTTTCCCCTCTTGTCTCCATCCATCTGTTCACTTCTTTCCAGCTGTTCCCATCCCACTGAAACAAGCCTCTTTCGATGGCTTCCATTAATAGTTAATAAGAACAATGATTTAACTCCCTGATTACTCTCTTCTGGCTTTTTAAATGCCTGTACTGTGTTCCAAGTTGGAATAATAATTCTGGAGATGAGTGTATCGGAGAGGACAGTAAAATCACAATTTAATGCAAATTGAGGTTCTGAGATTTATAAGGTTTCCAGCAATAAGGAATAATGGTTCTAATGAGGAAACGTAATGTACACTTACACTGCCTTTCATTAAGAAGAGGTGATTTTATGCAGATGTTATTGCTTCAGGCGTAGGGACAAGGTAGAAGAAATCTGCTGTGTTGGAGAGAGATGCCTAAAACTCAGAGCTTCCTATGAAAGTGCTGAGAAGCTCCACAATGTGCTTTAAGGTGCAATCCTATGGTTCCTGGGCAAGTGTCTCAGAGGTGATAGGATCTTGCGGACCTCTCTCTCCATTGGTGGAGAGGAATGTTTGTCAACAGAGCAGGAGATCCAACCAGCCCCAGCACAAGGTTTCTTGCCACCTGAGGCAAGAGAGCACACACGCCACTGCATCACGCAACACCACCGCTTCCTGCATTACACCCCGTTAACCTTTATCATGTCGCTTTCCCCAATTCCTTCCCACCACTGTGCTGTTCCCCCACCTCCTTCTGCTTCCCTTTATCATATCACATCCCCTTACCTTTACCTCCACCACTTTGCTCCATGTTGCCACCCTTTCCCTGCATCATGATCCCCACTCCCTTCCCCATATCACTCCTCCCTACTCCATTCCGCTTCCCTTTCCCCTCATTGTGCCCACCTACCCACTGCCACAAGTCCGGAGGAAGCAATCGATGCAGTTCTTCAGAGATCCAGCCAGATTGAGGCCCTGGCTCTGAGGGGATCATTCCTCAGAGCCAGGCATGGGAGCAGTGTCCCAGGAGATCACCTCTTTGAGCAATCTCCTGTAACACCCCTCCCACAATGCCTGGCTCTGAGAAGAATCCCCTTCAGAACCAGGCATTTTAGCCTTGCTGACTTTCTCAGCTGACATGTTTATCAAGAGGGTGGCCACTCTCTTGCTGTGGCAATTGCCAAAGTGAGAGAGCAGCTGGCAAGAATCTCCAGAGCAGCATTGGCACCCCTTGTGGTGGTAGGGAGGAATCAACACTTTTTGCCACTCCTTTTGTTTCATCGCCTAAGTTGGGAGCTTGGCCCTACCTCATGGGAGGGCCAGCCCCTGATCCACCTCTGGAGGCCTCTTCATTGGTGTGATGGAAAACTCTGTCACCATCCCTGCTCCATCACCAGTGCTCCAATGGAAGTAGGAGGGAAAGGGTAATGACCATGACAGACAGTGGACAAATTAAAGCATCCTCAGGATCCCAAACAATTTTGCCCTAATCATCCCAGAAAAGGGAGGGAAAATATGTCAGCTCTGGACCTGGTATGGTTGTTTTCCCAGTTGTTTACATTGGTTCTGGTTCAGAAACAAGACCATGTAATTTAGAATTCTAAAATCTCATGCGTGTATGTGTGTGCAAGCACACATTCTTTGCATAAAAGGTTTCCATGAGTACAAGGGGCAGTGGAATCACACTGCTGGCACCACACCTGCATTCTGCAACTCCCCTGTCCCATCACCACACATGAGCATAGATGTCTACAAAAGGGAAGCCAATTCAAATAGGGTTGAGTCCCTGATCCCATGCTCCTGTGCTCCTTTATTTTTCAATGCATGGACATTGTGGGGACTGGGGAAGAAGCAATGTTGGGGGCAGGGCCCTTTGTACGTGCGGAGCCCACTTTGTTTGATGAACACAAAGGACACTTCTGCAGCATTTCTACCCCTTAATATACATAGCTATCTTCAAGAGAGCACAAGGGAGAACTTAAGCTCGAAAGGCTGTCTCATCCACTTTTTCACTGTCCTGGTCCAGCTGAGGTAGGTTGTGGTAATCCTAGCATCCTCGTGGACACACCAGAACGTAGAAAACTGCCTTATACCAAGTCAGACAATTGGTCCATTTGGCTTAGTATCATCTACACTAACTGGCATTGGCTGTCTAAGGTTTCAGACAGGGGGATCTTATCTGGAGATGTTGGGGACTGTGCCTATGGCCTTCAGGATGCAAAGTATGCACTCTATCGCTGAGCTACAACCCTTCTCTTATAGACAGAGCTCCCCATGAAGTTCAGAGCTCCTTTTTCAGTCACTTCCAGCACATCACCAGCACATGGTGGTCTCTCTGCCCTTTCTCGTTCCCTGCTCTGCTCTGGCACAAGGAGCAAGAAAACTGGAAGGGGTATAATGGGACTTCCTTTTTCCATCTGTTTTTTCCAAATGCTGTCATATGGTAATTCTAACTAGGGATGTGCACTGACCCCCCGGATCGGATCGGATAGCGGATCGGAATCGGACCTGGGGGGTCGGATCGGATCGGATCGGAGGATGGTCAGATCGGATCGGACCGGATGTCCGATCCGGATTGGACGCCATTTTGAATGCTTTTTCCCATAGCCAAGTATTGTTTTACAAAAACGCCTATAACGTTTTCATTTTTAAAGATAGAAGGATGAAACTTGGGCACATTGTAGGTGGTACCTTGGGACCTATGTGTGTAAAATTTCAAAAACGTAGGTGCTTGCCTTGTATGGCAATTAATTTTAGAAAAATGGGTAGTAGTGGGGTAAATACATTTACGCCTCCCATTTTTTAATTTTTAAAGATACAAACAGGAAACATGGGCACATTACAGGGAACACTTCACTTGATATGTGTGTAAAATTTCAGAATGATAGGTCCAGGCATGTGGTGGCAAGGTGTCTGCACACACCACTTTGAAGACTGTAGAAAATTTCTCCTGTAACGATCCTAGCGAGAGAGAGAGTGATCCTAGGCTCAGCCGTTCTGCTTGAGTAAAAAGTGAAAGTATCAAAGCAGACACGAGCCAAGTGCTACTTTGTTTCTCCTTTTGTAATGGATACTAGCTCAGTTGCAGCCAAGCGTACAAGGATCAAAGAGATGAGAGAAAGTGTTTCCTTCTTCTTCCTGGGAGGCGGGCGGGTGCAATTGACAGCCCCAGCCTCTGTGGAAAAACGTTTATAACTTTTAATCTAAAAAATTCGTAGCCACCAAATGCCTGGACCCAGCTTTCTGAAATTTTACACACATATCAAGTGAAGTATTCCCTGTAATGTGCCCATGTTTCCTGTTTGTATCTTTAAAAATAAAAAAATGGGAGGTGTAAATGTATTTACCCCACTACTACCAATTTTTCTAAAATTAATTGCCATACAAGGCAAGCACCTACGTTTTTGAAATTTTACACACATAGATCCCAAGGTACCACCTACAATGTGGCAAAGTTTCATGTATGTAACTTTAAAAATGACAAAGTCATAGGCATTCCTGGGTATTTATTAAAAAATTAATTGCCA
Organism: Anniella stebbinsi; assembly: GCA_029215795.1. Taxonomy (NCBI): domain Eukaryota; kingdom Metazoa; phylum Chordata; class Lepidosauria; order Squamata; family Anniellidae; genus Anniella; species Anniella stebbinsi. Next base: position 222,989,639 of record JARDYH010000003.1, read on the forward strand.
CAAAACGCATGCACCAATCTTTCTGAAATTTCTCACAGATAACTATCCCTAACCAGTCTACAATGTGCCCACGTTTCCTGTTTCTATCTTCAAAAATAAAAAAGTGGGAGGCATAACTGTATTTCTCAATGGGAAAGTGCTTTCCAATGATTTCCTATGGGCAAGTGCTTTCCAATGATTTCCTATGGGCAAGTACTGTCCAATGATTCCCAATGGGCAAGTACTGTCCAATGAATCCCTATGGGCAAATGCTGTCCAATGAATCCCTCATTGTTTCAAAAATTAATTGCCACACAATACAAGCACCTACGTTTCTGAAATTTCACACACATAGGTCCCAACGTACCGCCTACAATGTGGCAAAGTTTCATATGTGTAACTTTACAAATGACAAAGTTATAGGCATTCCTGGGTATTTATTAAAAAATTAATTGCCACACAAGGCAAGCACCTATGTTTCTGAAATTTCACACACATAGGTCCCAAGGTACCACCTACAATGTGGCAAAGTTTCATGTGTGTAACTTTAAAAATGACAAAGTTATAGGTGTTTCTTTCCTCATTGTTTCAAAAATTAATTGCCACACAAGGCAAACTCCAATGTTTCTGAAATTTCACACACATATCAAGGCAAGTGGTACCTGTAATGTGCCCAAGTTTCCTGTTTGTATCTTCAAAAATAAAAAATGGGAGGCGTAAATGTATTTACCCCACTACTACCCATTTTTCTAAAATTAATTGCCATACAAGGCAAGCACCTACGTTTTTGAAATTTTACACACATAGGTCCCAAGGTACCACCTACAATGTGCCCAAGTTTCATCCTTCTATCTTTAAAAATGAAAATGTTGTGGTGTGTCCACGAGGATGCTAGGATTACCACAACCTACCTCAGCTGGACCAGGACATCTCACAGGTGGAGTGTGCCCTCCTGTCCTGCAGAGGGAGCATGCAGAAGTTGAAGGGCTGCAATAGTGCTTCCCATAAAGTACATCATGTTCATAAAGTATGTCACATTATCCCCATAAAATACAGCACATCCACTCCTCCCTTCTTGGCTCAATTTGTCCCCTCAGTTTTGCCCTCTCCTCAAGAAATACATCACCCATATCATTTTACACAGTTTAAACCCCTATAAACCAGGGTTGTTGTTTTTTTGCATATAAAAAAAGTCTTGTTCATAATCATAGAAAATTCAAACATCTACCTTGGGATGTATGAACAATTCATTTCAGATGTTTTTTGATCCGGATTTACCCAGTGTGCACCTTCTGGACTGAATACAGATTTGGATGCAATGTGCGGTCAAAATTAGGGGTGTGCATCGGATCGGATCCGATCCATGATCCGAATCCGATCCGACCCAAAATCGGGAAAATCCGATCCGATCCGATCCGATCCGACCAACCTCCGATCCGATCCAATCCGATCCGACAAGGTCCGATCCGGATCGGACGCCATTTTGAATGCTTTTTCCCATAGCCAAGTATTGTTTTACAAAAACGCCTATAACTTTTTCATTTTTAAAGATAAAAGGATGAAACTTGGGCACATTGTAGACTGGTTAGGGATAGTTATCTGTGAGAAATTTCAGAAAGATTGGTGCATGCGTTTTGTGGCAATTAATTTTTTAATAAATACCCAGGAATGCTTATAACTTTGTCATTTTTAAAGTTACAAACATGAAACTTTGCCACATTGTAGGAGGTACCTTGGGACCTATGTGTGTGAAATTTCAGAAACATAGGTGCTTGCCTTGTGTGGCAATTAATTTTAGAAAAATGGGTAGTAGTGGGGTAAATACAGTTACGCCTCCCATTTTTTTATTTTTAAAGATACAAACAGGAAACCTGGGCACATTACAGGTACCACTTGCCTTGATATGTGAGTGAAATTTCAGAAACATTGGAGCTTGCCTTGTGTGGCAATTAAGTTTTGAAACAATGAGGAAAGAAACACCTATAACTTTGTCATTTTTAAAGTTACACACATGAAACATTGCCACATTGTAGGTGGTACCTTGGGACTTATGTGTGTGAAATTTCAGAAACGTAGGTGCTTGCCTTGTGTGGCAATTAATTTTAGAAAAATGGGTAGTAGTGGGGTAAATACAGTTATGCCTCCCATTTTTTAGTTTTGAAGATACAAACAGGAAACTTGGGCACATTACAGGGAACACTTCACTTGATATGTGTGTAAAATTTCAGAAACATTGGTGCTTGCCTGGTGTGGCAATTAATTTTTGAAACAATGAGGGATTCATTGGACAGCACTTGCCCATAGGGATTCATTGGAGAGTACTTGTCCATAGGGAATCTTTGGAAAGCACTTTCCCATAGGGAATCATTGCATTGCACTTTCCCACTGAGAAATGCAGTTATGCCTCCCACATTTTTATTTTTGAAGATACAAACAGGAAACTTGGGCACTTTGTAGACTGGTTAGGGATAGTTATCTGTGAGAAATTTCAGAAAGATTGGTGCATGCATTTTGTGGCAATTAATTTTTTAATAAATACGCAGGAATGCCTATAACTTTGTCATTTTTAAAGTTACACACATGAAACTTTGCCACATTGTAGGTGGTACCTTGGGACCTATGTGTGTGAAATTTCAAAAACGTAGGTGCTTGCCTTGTATGGCAATTAATTTTAGAAAAATGGGTAGTAGTGGGGTAAATACAGTTATGCCTCCCATTTTTTTAGTTTTGAAGATACAAACAGGAAACATGGGCACGTTACAGGGAACACTTCACTTGATATGTGTGTAAAATTTCAGAAACATTGGAGCTTGCCTTGTGTGGCAATTAATTTTTGAAACAATGAGGAAAGAAACGCCTATAACCTTTTTATTTTAAAAGTTAGAAGTCTGAACATTGCTCACTTTGTAGATGGGTTAGGGGTAGATATGTGTCAGAAATTTCAGAATGATAGGTCCAGGCATTTGATGGCTATGGAATTTTTAGATAAAATGTTTCAAAAAAAATTCCACAGAGGCCCGGTCTTCCCCTCTTCCCCCTCCCGCTTCCCGCGAAGAAAAGGAAACACTCTCTCGTCTCGATCCCTTTGATCCTGTTGCTAGTATCCATTACAGGGCTCGTGTCTGCTTTCACTTTTTACTCAAGCAGAACGGCTGAGCCTAGCTGAGTTTTGCAGCCATGCGTGCAAGGAAGGATCTCTCTCATCTCGATCCCTTTGATCCTGTTGCTAGTATCCATTACAGGGCTCGTGTCTGCTTTCACTTTTTACTCAAGCAGAACGGCTGAACCTAGCTCAGTTTTGCAGCCATGCGTGCAAGGAAGGATCACTCTCTCTCGATCTCTTTGATCCTTTGTTCCTCCCCTTCTCCTCCCCCTCGCCGGCGTTGTGTGTGCGCCCCGCCGGTGCCCTCGCGTGCGGGCCGGTTCCTGGGCAGCAGAGGCTCTGCCTGGCTGCTGTGAGGCTCCTGAAGGGCTTGCCTAATGCGGGCTGTTGTGCTCCGCTGGGCCGCGGGGGTAGGTTGATGATGAAGAGGATGATGGGGAGGGGGTTCAATGGCCCCTCCGCTCACCAACTGACAGCGCGTGCTCTGCTCCAGACACCCGGCCTCGGCAGCCAGGAGAATACGCTGCCAAGCCCGCCGCCGCCGCCCGCGCGCGCACACACACCACCCGTCCATTATCATTTGGGCAGCCCTAATTAAGGAGCGCTCAAAAAATGGCAAAAAACCCTCTCCTTTTTTCTTAATTCCTTGCAGCTCCCACGATTTAACCCTTTCCTATCAGCTACAATTAATTAATAGTAGGATGACCAGTACCAGGAGACTGGTGTGTACAAATGTTGTTGTTTTTTAGGCTTGAGATCATAAAGAGGCAAATATTCTACCTACAGTATTGGAAGCAGTATGTTGGGAAACAAGGGTGACCATATGACAGTTAAAGCTGCAGGAGCTATACTAGAGTGACCAGATACAAAAGAGAGCAGAGCTCCTGCAATTTTAACTTTTGTGATGAAGAGGGAATTTCACCAGGTGCCGCATGGATACAAATGACACCTGCTGAAATTCCCTTTTCTATTCCACTGTTAAAGCCCTGTATTCCTTTTCATATGGTCATCCTACTAATTACATTTTTTTAAAAAGTAATAATACATACTGCTTCCAATACGGAGGAGGGCCAACAAACTGAGACTCAATCCAGTCAATTCAGGAGGTACTGTTAGTGGGTGGTTTGTCTGCCAGGCTAAGTGATGTTCAACCTGTTCTAGGGAGGAGGGTGGCACCTTCCCTAAAGGATCAGGTTTGTAGTTTGGGGGTGTTCTTGGATCCAGAACTGTCACTTGAGGCACAGTTGAACTCGGAGGCAAGGAACACTTTCAGCTTAGGCTGATATACCAACTACGTGCTTATCTGGATAGAGCTAGCCTAGCTACATTTGTCCATGCTCTGATAACCTCTCATCTGGATTATACTTGGGGCTGCCTTTGAAAATGGTCCAGCAACTTCAGCTGGCCCAAAACAGGGCCTCAAGATTGTGAACAGAGACTGGCCAAGGAGATCAGATTATGCCAATGCTCTTCCAGCTGCACTGGCTGCCCATCTATTGGGCATGATTCAAAATGTTGGTATTAACATTCAAAACCCTAAACAGCTTTGGACCAGGTTATCTGAAGGATCGTCTCCTCCCATATATATGTGCCAGGACCCAAAGATCATCTTCAGAGGTCCCTCTCTGGGAGCCCCAGCCAAAGGAAGTGAAGCAGATGGCTACTAGGAAACGGGCCTTTTCTGCTGTGGCACCCAGTTGTGGAATGGGCTCCCCAGAGAGTTCACCTTGTTCTTTAGGGAGCTAAATCCACACTGGGTGCCACAGCAGAAAAGGCCCTCTTCCTAGTAGGCTATGTTGTACTTTTTTTGGCACCAGGTGGAGACCTTTTTCATTTTCCCAGGCATTTTTGCATTCTAATCTTTTGGCTCTGCTGTTTTAAATCTGTATTCTAAATTTCTGCACTGCTGCTAGATTTTATTCTGGTTGCACTTTTACATTGTAGTTCTAAAGTTTTATATTTCATATTGCTTTGTGCCGAACTTAAGATTTTAATTTTTGTTAACCACCCGAGAGCTTTGGCTAATTGACAGTATAGAAATGCAATAAATGAAATAAATAGATAAATAAATCTCCCAACAATATCCTTCTAGGAGGATAGAGGAAGAGAATTTAGCTTACACAAAATAAAGCATTTCCAGAAACATCCTATTCCCCCAAAGAGAAAATAAAGTATAACTAAGAAGCAGCAGGATACATGTCTTGGGCTTTCAATTGCAAACAGTATTGTTTTTCTCTCTTAAATTGAAAAGACTATTCCTCCATTTTGTCTTGTTTTCCCCTCTTTCCAAAGCTAGAATTAGTTAGTTCCCCCAAACCAAAGCACATATCTCAGGTTTATACCAGTAGATAAAAGTATTTCTCTTGTAAAACACAGGATGTTTCCTTTGATCTTAATAGATGGAGAGAAGGAACATGAAAGAGCAAGCACTTAACTCTTATCCAGAAATCCCAAATGATGTTGAGCAAGGAAAATATACTCTACCCAGCTTGAATATGGGCATAACTGTCCATTTATTTTTTATTGTTCTCATGGAACATTCCCCCCCACACACACACACACAACTGTAGAGCACCACTGCAATGGAGTGTTTTGCTCCCAAAGGTATCCCATGTATGTGATTTGTTATCCTACACCGTTATCCTACACCATTCATGTCGCTCCGAAACAACAGAATTGCTTCTTCTGAATAAAAGATGGTCTTTGCTAGGGGTGTGCATCGGATCGGATCCGATCCACGATCCGAATCCGATCCGACCCAAAATCGGGAAAATCCGATCCGATCCTATCCGATCCGACCAACCTCCGATCCGATCCGATCCGATCCGATGAGGTCCGATCCGGATCGGACGCCATTTTGAATGCTTTTTCCCATAGCCAAGTATTGTTTTACAAAAACGCCTATAACTTTTTCATTTTTAAAGATAGAAGGATGAAACTTGGGGACATTGTAGACTGGTTAGGGATAGTTATCTGTGAGAAATTTCAGAAAGATTGGTGCATGCGTTTTGTGGCAATTAATTTTTTAATAAATACCCAGGAATGCTTATAACTTTGTCATTTTTAAAGTTACAAACATGAAACTTTGCCACATTGTAGGAGGTACCTTGGGACCTATGTGTGTGAAATTTCAGAAACATAGGTGCTTGCCTTGTGTGGCAATTAATTTTAGAAAAATAGGTAGTAGTGGGGTAAATACAGTTACGCCTCCCATTTTTTTATTTTTTAAGATACAAACAGGAAACTTGGGCACATTACAGGTACCACTTGCCTTGATATGTGAGTGAAATTTCAGAAACATTGGAGCTTGCCTTGTGTGGCAATTAAGTTTTGAAACAATGAGGAAAGAAACACCTATAACTTTGTCATTTTTAAAGTTACACACATGAAACTTTGCCACATTGTAGGTGGTACCTTGGGACCTATGTGTGTAAAATTTCAAAAACGTAGGTGCTTGCCTTGTATGGCAATTAATTTTAGAAAAATGGGTAGTAGTGGGGTAAATACATTTACGCCTCCCATTTTTTTATTTTTAAAGATACAAACAGGAAACATGGGCACATTACAGGGAACACTTCACTTGATATGTGTGTAAAATTTCAGAAACATTGGTGCTTGCCTGGTGTGGCAATTAATTTTTGAAACAATGAGGGATTCATTGGACAGCACTTGCCCATAAGGATTCATTGGACAGTACTTTCCCATAGGGAATCATTGCATTGCACTTTCCCATAGGGAATCATTGCATTGCACTTTCCCACTGAGAAATACAGTTATGCCTCTCACATTTTTATTTTTAAAGATAGAAGGATGAAACTTGGGGACATTGTAGACTGGTTAGGGATAGTTATCTGTGAGAAATTTCAGAAAGATTGGTGCATGCGTTTTGTGGCAATTAATTTTTTAATAAATACCCAGGAATGCCTATAACTTTGTCATTTTTAAAGTTACACACATGAAACTTTGCCACATTGTAGGAGGTACCTTGGGACCTATGTGTGCTAAATTTCAAAAACGTAGGTGCTTGCCTTGTATGGCAATTAATTTTAGAAAAATGGGTAGTAGTGGGGTAAATACAGTTACGCCTCCCATTTTTTTATTTTTTAAGATACAAACAGGAAACATGGGCACATTACAGGGAACACTTCACTTGATAGGTGTGTAAAATTTCAGACAGCTGGGTCCAGGCATGTGGTGGCAATTAATTTTTGAAACAATGAGGAAAGAAACGCCTATAACTTTTTTATTTTAAAAGTTAGAAGTCTGAACATTGCTCACTTTGTAGATGGGTTAGGGGTAGATATGTGTCAGAAATTTCAGAATGATAGGTCCAGGCATTTGATGGCTATGGAATTTTTAGATTAAATGTTTCAAAAAATGTTCCACAGAGGCCAGGTCTTCCTTTCCTCCCCCTCCCGCTTCCCGCGAAGAAAAGGAAACACTGTCTCGTCTCGATCCCTTTGATCCTTGCTAGTATCCATTACAGGGCTGTGTCTGCTTTCCTACTTTCACTTTTTTACTCAAGCAGACACGAGCCCTGTAATGGATACTAGCAAGGATCAAAGGGATCGAGACGAGACAGTGTTTCCTTTTCTTCGCGGGAAGCGGGAGGGGAAGACCTGGCCTCTGTAGAAATTTTTTTGAAACATGTAATTTAAAAATTCCATAGCCATCAAATGCCTGGACCTATCATTCTGAAATTTCTGACACATATCTACCCCTAACCCATCTACAAAGTGAGCAATGTTCAGACTTCTAACTTTTAAAATAAAAAAGTTATAGGCGTTTCTTTCCTCATTGTTTCAAAAATTAATTGCCACCACATGCCTGGACCCAGCTGTCTGAAATTTTACACACCTATCAAGTGAAGTGTTCCCTGTAATGTGCCCATGTTTCCTGTTTGTATCTTAAAAAATAAAAAAATGGGAGGCGTAACTGTATTTACCCCACTACTACCCATTTTTCTAAAATTAATTGCCATACAAGGCAAGCACCTACGTTTTTGAAATTTCACACACATAGGTCCCAAGGTACCACCTACAATGTGGCAAAGTTTCATGTGTGTAACTTTACAAATGACAAAGTTATAGGCATTCCTGGGTATTTATTAAAAAATTAATTGCCACACAAGGCAAGCACCTACGTTTCCGAAATTTCATACACATGGGTCCCAAGGTACCACCTACAATGTGGCAAAGTTTCATGTGTGTAACTTTAAAAATGACAAAGTTATAGGTGTTTCTTTCCTCATTGTTTCAAAAATTAATTGCCACACAAGGAAAGCTCCAATGTTTCTGAAATTTCACTCACATATCAAGGCAAGTGGTACCTGTAATGTGCCCAAGTTTCCTGTTTGTATCTTAAAAAATAAAAAAATGGGAGGCGTAACTGTATTTACCCCACTACTACCTATTTTTCTAAAATTAATTGCCACACAAGGCAAGCACCTATGTTTCTGAAATTTCACACACATAGGTCCCAAGGTACCTCCTACAATGTGGCAAAGTTTCATGTTTGTAACTTTAAAAATGACAAAGTTATAAGCATTCCTGGGTATTTATTAAAAAATTAATTGCCACAAAACGCATGCACCAATCTTTCTGAAATTTCTCACAGATAACTATCCCTAACCAGTCTACAATGTCCCCAAGTTTCATCCTTCTATCTTTAAAAATGAAAAAGTTATAGGCGTTTTTGTAAAACAATACTTGGCTATGGGAAAAAGCATTCAAAATGGCGTCCGATCCGGATCGGACATCTGGTCCGATCCGATCCGACCAGCCTCCGATCCGATCCGATCCGATCCGACCCCCCAGGTCCGATTCCGATCCGCTATCCGATCCGATCCGGGGGGTCAGTGCACATCCCTAGTCTTTGCAGCATTCTCTATTGTGAAACTAGCTTTCATAGGTCTTGTGGGGTGTGTGTACAGCATTTTCTCAGGTAGGAATGGATGAATCTTTCAATTTTGATATCTCTCTAGTCCTCATTCTGCCAAGCTTAAGTTTGATTCACCTCAAAAGTACTCATGTCTTAAATTTGGTTCATCCCAGACTTTTTTTTTTTTTAACATTCACATGAAAATTCAGAAGTGATTTTTTTGCACATTTCTCCTAATACATGCATTTTGGTATACATTTTGCCTAATAAACACATGTTTGCAAGCATTTTTTTAATATAATGTATTTTAATGTTATGTGTCCTAATATACATATTGTTTGACTGGAGAACTCCACTGCAAAATTCAGTGAAGCGTGCATTTTAAATGCTAACTTAGTTTTGTATTCTGTAGTGGCCTAAAAGTATGAAATTGATCCAAAAGTGAATGAATTTCTCCGCTATCCTTACGCTGTGCCTCCGTAAGCACCTTTGGCACTGAGCTGCTTAAGGTCAAAAGACTACAGGGCAGGATCTACACTGCTGCTTTATAATGGTATTGAAGTGCACTGACACCTGTTGGGGCCCATGGCTCATTCCATATACCGTTTCCAAACCGCTTCCATAATGTTATATCCTACTTGATGTAGATCTGGCCCAGACTGCATGAAAGATGGAGCTCCTGCTAAAAATGGGATCCCAGGCAACTGTGTGAAGTGGCCCAAAGTGTGATTTCTTCACTGAAGGGCTGAGAATGCTAGATTCTAGGGGTGTGCACGGACCCCCCGGATCGGATCGGGACCCGGATCGGGACCTCCAATTTTGTCCCGGACCGGTTCGGACAAAATCGGAGGCCCCCCGGACCGGATCGAGTCCGATCCCGACCCAAAAATCGTACATTTTTGGATCGGCCGCCATTTTTTTCCCCATAGACTTGCATTGCAATGCAAGTCTATGAGGAAAAAATGGCGGCGGGTGGGTAAGGGGGGGCCTAACTCCCTCCCCCCCCCCGGGGCCGTCCGCTGTGGACGGCCCCGGCAGGTAAACCCCCTCCCCCGCGCTCCCTACCCCCCCTGGGGCCGCCTGCTTCCATCCGCTGGCGCCCGCGGGCGCCAGCGGATAGAAGCGGACGGCTCCGGGGGGGGGTAAGCCCCCTTCCCCGCCACTTACCTTCTCGGCACGTCCGGCGCCGGCGGCTACTACCAGCGGGCTCCGCGGCCTACTCTCGAGTAGCGCGCCGGGTGATGACATCACCCGGCGCGCCACCCTGGAGCAGGCCGCGGAGCCTGCTGGTAGTAGTAGGCGCCGGCGCCGGACGGGAGCCGCCGGGCCGGGCAGGTAAGGGCCCCCCTCCCCCCTCCCCCCTCCGCGCGCCCCCTCCTCCCCTCCACGCACCCCCTCCTTACCTTTCCGGCCCGGCGGCTCCCGTCCGGCGCCGGCGCCTACTACTTCCAGCAGGCTCCGCGGCCTGCTCTAGAGTAGCGCGCCGGGTGATGACATCACCCGGCGCGCCATCCTAGAGCAGGCCGCGGAGCCTGCTGGGAATAGTAGGCGCCGGCGCCGGACGGGAGCCGCCGGGCCGGAAAGGTAAGGGCCCCCCTCCCCCCTCCGCGCGCCCCCTCCTCCCCTCCACGCACCCCCTCCTTACCTTCCCGGCCCGGTGGCTCCCGTCCGGCGCCGGCGCCTACTACTACCAGCAGGCTCCGCGGCCTGCTCTAGAGTAGCGCGCCGGGTGATGACATCACCCGGCGCGCCACCCTAGAGCAGGCCGCGGAGCCTGCTAGTAGTAGTAGGCGCCGGCGCCGGACGGGAGCCACCGGGCCGAGAAGGTAAGTGCCCCCCTCCTCCCCCCCCCCGCTGTCCACTTTCATCGGCGGGCGCCCGCTGGCGCCCGCCAATGGAAGCGGCGGTGGGCGCCAGTGGATCGGCCGATCCAGCTGCGGGATCGGAAATCGGATAATTTATCCGATTTCCCACTGGACCGGACTCGGATCGTGGATCGGGTCCGATCCAGTGCACATCCCTACTAGATTCCCCTTTGCCCAGGTTTTGGGCAGGTATTATCCAAGATAGCGGAGATGTATCAGGGAATGCATATGTGATGGTTTCTGCTTGCCTTGCAGATATGAAGACTGAGACATTGAACAGAAACCTCGTGACCTTTTCCATGATAATCCTACAGCTTTTGAGCATGCTGAGGTTTGATTCTGTCTTCTTACTAATGATTAAAATTTGATTGAAAGGAGCTTTAGTCTGGTGATCCATTGAGAAGTTCATGTTTTGCTGAAGAAGCCTCAGACTCAATTCATTCTTACAACTATGTCTATATGTTGTTTGTGAGCATAGTATTTATCTGTAGATTTATTTGTAGTCCTTTTTTATACCAGCTAAGTTGCAAGCATCATGACTGTATGTTATATTTGTTTTGCCTTTGGTCTATTGACTGTAAATAAAGGTTGATTGATTGATTGATTGATTGAGAGCTCCCTCCATCTTGTCTTCTCAGCCAAGACTTGCCTGCATGTGAGAGATCTTCACGGTATTCTTGGAAGTATTGATTCAACCATCCAGAGTTCGTTTACTGGTATGAGTAGTCATATCCTCCTTTTGTAGACTGTTTCGATATGTATTATTATTCTCTCTCTCTCTCACTCTCTCTCTCTCTCTGTTTTCATTCTATACATACAGTACTAGATTTGCATATGTTTCATTTCATGGACAACATGTGCTTCATAGGTATATTGTGTCCAAAGATATTCATTACAATCTTGAGTTAACTGTATATTTGATTTAGAATATTCTCTCTCTCTCTCTCTCTCTCTCTCTCTCTCTCTCTCTCTTGTTTTAGTGGTTATTATTGAAACAGCACCTTAGTGCCTTACTTTGTTAATGGTGTGTGTGTGTATGTGTGTGTGTGTGTTTTAATCATAAAACAATAACAAAGACTAACAGAGCAATCTTATATATGCTTACTCAGAAGTATGTCCTGACGGACTTATTTCCAGGTAAGCAGAAGTAACTTACTTAACTAGGAGTGACCCCCATTGAACGTTGTGGGACTTGTTTCCAAGTAAACATGTGCTGGATTGTCCTAAATGCACAATAGCAAAAGAACATCCAGAAAACCACAATATTTCTATGACATACAAAACAGAACATCTGAATAGGACCCAATATAGCACTGAAATACCAGGTATATTAAATATAAAGACATTTCCAAACTTGCTAGCCCGTTTGAAAAATGTGTATTTTTATGCTTTACTGGATGGGAGGAAAGTGCATTTTGGGTGTGCACATCTAAAATGCTCATTTTCCTCAATAGAAAATATTTATTTATTATTTATTTATTTATTTATTTATTCATTGCATTTTTATACCACCCTATAGCTGAAGCTCTCTGGGAGGTTCACAAAAATTAAAACCATGAAATCATTTTAAGAAATATAAAACAAACCACAATCTAAAAACACAAAATAACATACAATATAAAAACACAACCAGGATAAAACCAAGCAGCAGAGATTAATACAGATTAAAATACAAATTTTAAACAGCAAGGGTTAAAATTAAGCTAATTTAGCTGTTAAAATGCTGGGAGAATAAAAAGGTCTTCACCTGGCAACGAAAGGAGTGCAAAGTAGGCACCGGGGAACCTCTCTGGGGAACTCATTCCACAGCCAGGGTGCCACAGCAGAGAAAGCTCTCCTCCTAGTGGCCACCTACCTCACTTCCTTTGGCAGCGGCTCACAGAGAAGGACCCTTGAGGATGATCTTAGGGTCCAGGCAGGTACATGTGGGTGGAGGTGTTACTTCAGATAACCTGGCCCCAAGCTGTTTAGGGCTTTAAATGTTAGTACCAGCACTTTGAATTGGGCCCAGACCTGGACCGGCATTTTTCCTGTTTGAAAAGAAATGCTTGCATACGGGAGCTTGAACGAGATGAGCTGTACATCAAGGGAAATTCAATGACTTGAATATTGCATGTTTATGTGTGCATGTGCTAGGGGTTTGACTGTGGTTGCTAAGTATTGGGGCCCAGAGAGCTTCGGCTATGGGGTGGTATATAAATGGAATAAAATAAATAAATAAATAAATAAATTGTACAGAATCGTGAATACTCAAGGTTGAGAGCTACCTAAATGTCATGCCCTTTGACTGAAAATGCCCTTCTTTGTTACTCCAGGCCTGGGGAGGAGCTTCCTGTGATTACTGTGTGCCGACAAAAGGCATGTTCCAGTTTTAACAGACAGAGCAGGAGGTGGGATGGCTGGAGTACGCTGACCATATGAAAAGGAGGTCAGGGCTCATGTAACTTTAACAGTTGTAGAGAAAAGGGAATTTCAGCCAGTGTCCTTTGTATGCAATTAGTTCCTGGTGAAATTCCCTCTTCATCACAATGGTTAAAGTTGCTGGGGCCCTGCCTTCTTTTGTATATGGTTGCTCTAGTATAGTGCCTGCAACTTGAACTGTTGTGATGAAGAGGGAATTTCAACAGGGACTAATTGCATACAAATGACACCGGCTGAAATTCCCTTTTCTCTACAACTGTTAAAGTTACGTGAGCCCTGTCCTCCTTGTCATATGGTCAGCCTAGGCTGGAGTGCATTACAAGACAGCCCTGGGATGCAATTCTGAGCACTCTCACTTGGGGGGGGGACATATCTGCCCCTGATAAAAGCCATGTGACTTCTGTCCAAATAAATGGGTCTGGAATATGCCCTACATTTCCATTTGTCACATAAAACTTAGTGCAAAGAAAGCCTATGGAGGTTGGTGGGAGGGAGGCAGATTCATTGGTGGAGAAACTGCCAATTCCTAATCCCTACTGATTTGTTGTGCCAGCCAGGGTGGGAGGTGTATTTGATGGGAGCATCTTCTTCCTTTCCCCCTGAATTGCAGATAGATCCCACCTTCCCATTGACTCCTAGAGGAATAACTATATCGGCATCAGGGTTGGCATGGGGTTTTGGATGGTTTGGAGGCATATTGGGAAATGGGAAGGCTTTCGGTCCTGTGGGTCCAAGGTGCCCCCCACATACACCTCTTAGCCCTACCACCCTCAGAGCCCTACCCACCCCAACAATGAGGCATCCAGTGGTGGGCCTTTCCTTCAAGTGTGAAAAGGGAGGTCTGTAACATCCTTTGTCATAGTCCCTGGGATTCCCTCCCAAAAACCATAGATGTGTGGCCTAAAGATCAGTATATGTGTATTAGAGAACTTTGGCTTAAGTATATTGTTCATTATATGAAAGCAGATTGCACTAAAGCAAGACAGGGCCCACATCGTCGCATAGACGTTCTCCTGCTTTCAACTGATCAGGAATACATACCATTGGAAATAGTTAACAATTAAACTCCCTCACAACATCGCATGATACTGTAATTACACTCTCAGAAAATATACCATATTAACCGGTGCATAGGTTAGCTTTGTAGTATATTGTGTGTTTGTGGAGGAAATATTAAGCGGTAATTAGGATGTTACATTACATTCTGAGGAAGGTTGTAATGTGGGTTATTTCCTTGTGTGAAATCAGTGGGAGAACATCCTGGTTCTAGTATTTCTCTTAATTTAGTTTCTTTTCCCTGTCACCCTTCAGGCTTATTTGTTTCTGAATGATTGCCTGGGGTTTGTTGCTACTAACTTAATAAGGGGGCTCTCAATACACAAAATTCTAAACAATATTCACCAAGAATAATAAAACCAGCTTACCAATTTCTAAGGGCTTCGAGGCAGGGACAACCATATGCATTTTAAATGTCCAGGCAAAATAGTAAAATTTTATCATCCCTACAGTAGATGCTGTAACATATGGGTCTGATGGATGCTCCCTTTGGATGCTGACCTTAATAGACCATTGGTCTATCAAGGTCAGTCGTGTCTGCACTGAAAGATAGCAGCTCTACAGGGTTTCAGAGAGGGATCTTTCCCAGCCATGCCAGTCACTTAACAAGGGTCCTTTTGCACATGAAGATGTGGTCCCTTCCCTATTTGCAGGACTGGCCCTACTATTAGGCAGAGTGAGGCAGCTGCATCAGGCAGCAAATGCTGTGGGTGACAATGAGGTATTGGGGGACAGCGTTGTGTGGGCCATGTAGCCTGCCCTGTGCCCTCTTAAGATAGCCTGCTGCCCTCAGAAAGGTGCTGTGCCATCACCAATGCAAAAATAAGATCCAACTTTCTCTCTGAACATGGAATGGAGGGGAGGATCTTATCCTTTGCCTTAGGCTGCAAAATGTCTTGGGCCAGGCCTGCCTATTTGCCAACCGTAGCTCTGTATGGATTCACACCATTTATGTTTGCATGGAGGTGGAGAGTGAGGCTATGCCTGCTGCTGGTACTGCAGCCATGCTGGTATCATCCCTCACCCACCACCGCTGTCCACACATCTGTAGAAGGGAGCCTGCTGTACACATATAGGTTGTCATTGTGATGTGGAATCCTGTGCAATTAATATAAAACATAATGACATGGGGGGGCGGGGAGACTTTGCTTCATCACTATTACTTACCAAAGAGACAAAATAATCTGAATACTCTGCATGCATGTACAGTTAGTATTCTGGTTTCTTTTAGATTTACCTGGAAGATGCAGCATCTAACCTGTGAATAAGAACACAAATGCCCAAACTCAGAAAATGAAAGACTTAAAAGCACCTTTCTGGTTTAAGGTCATTCTTAGGCATTCTGTGCAAGGGGAATATATACCAAATACATTTGTGCTCTTATTTTTGAAGAGAGAGAGAGAGAGAGAGAGAGAGAGAGAGAGAGAGAGAGATTTAGTTGCTTTAGCAGTGTTTCTCACATCCTAATAAAGATCTCCCACAGTCACAGAGTAATACTTTTCTGAGGATCATCAGGAGCCCTGCCCCATTCCAATGAATGAGAGCAACTCATTCAGTTCAATGGATTTTGAGCAAGAAAAGTTCCCTGAAGTGGTGCTGGTATACTTCCTGTCTCCTTCTCCTAATGCTTCACCATTATTTTTGACCCAGAAAGGAAATATAAATGCCTCCTCATCCTTAATATATGACTCAAGTTACATGACTGGTGTGATTTGTGGCTTTGGGATCATTACAAAGCACAACCATTTACCCAACTCTGCGATATCACCCCAGTTAAATATAACCTTGTTAATTTACAGTGTTCTTACCATACATTAATAGCTCCTGGGAGAATGAAGCCTTTCAGCTCCACTCGGCACAGCTTTCGGTACACAGATTTCTCAACCAACGATCATTATACACTGGAGGGTCTTCCCCCCCCCCTTGCTTACAGGTGATTAATCTTCAACAAGAGTCTTCACTTAGTTTGCATAATCAGAGTGGAGAAGAGGACAAGCCATCCTGGAAAAGGAAAAGCTCAAGAACACTTAGATGCTCATCCCACTCACTTTCCTCCCGTAATATTATATCAAGCCCCTTGGTACTTTGGTGTATGCACATGGAGTTCTTGTATGTACTGACTGCCCCATTTGTTTCATTGCAGCCAGCAGATCTGGACTTGAAAAGGAATGGCCATGCCAATATGGTTCCCAGACTGAAATGAATAGCATGATCTGTATGTGCAAGGAGAATGCAATGGCTGCATCACAGCTTTAAAAGGGGGTTGTGGGGTTGGATAAATTCCTGGAGGAGAAGGCTATCAATAGCTACTAGTCCTGACAGCTATGTTCTACCTCCGGTAGCAGAGGCAGTAAACCTATGTACACCAGTTGCTGGAAAACATGAGTGGGAGGGTGCTGTTGCACTTATAGAATTTAAGAAAGCTATAAAGACTGATCTCTTCCGGCAGGAATATCCAGTGGAGTTTTAGAATGTTTTAGGATTTTTTTATGATGTTTTATTGCTATTTTAATACTGTGCACCATGTTTTTAATCTGTTTTATGTATTTTATCATATTTTATATTTACTGTTGTTCCCCGCCTCGATCCAAATGGAGAGGTGGGTAAGAAATAAATTTATTATTATTATCATCATCATTATTATTATGTCCTGCTTGTGGGTCCCTGGTCAACAGATGTTTGGCCACTGTGTGAGCAGAATGCTGGAATAGATGGACCATTGGCTCTTCTTATGTTCTGAAAGCTCTCTATAATAAATAAAATTTCACATAATGGAACATTAAATACATAATAATTAGGGCAATTCTACACTAGGCTTTTTTTGTCTGTTTCAGCCACAGAATTTTAAGGGGGTGAGATCCAGATGGCCCCAACTTCCATTTCTAAACCTTCTTGTGTTTTCTCATGGCTTCTTCCATCTTTTTTCTCACTAGGGAAGACAACATTAAAGAGGGAAAGACAAAATAGCTGCACAGTGTCTTTTGACTGGTAGCACTAGGAGCTGTCCACCTGGAAGCATCCCTATCCTTCATGGCGCTACCCAACCCTTTACAAAAGTGCCCACACAAATAAGCCATGACTATCCACCACATCATGTGGCAGTAAATTCCACGAGTTCTCTCTGTATTGTGATGAATAATATTTCCTTGTGTCTATTCTTCTATCATGCTCCCCATAACAATCATTTTCTAAACTGAAAAGTTCCAAATGCTTTATCCTTTCCTCAAGGGACTTTACCCAGCCCCTAGGTTGGTCTTGTTTTTAAACCTTTTCCAGGTATAGATTATTTGGTGTCATCAGTTATGAATAAAATTAAATAGTACTAGTACTCTCAGTAAAGTCCTTCAGGAAACCCATTGCTTAATTCCCTCCATTGTGAAAACTGTCCATTATTCCAGACATTTTAGTTAAATTAAACTGTGGAGTTAAAATAAACAAGATGTCTTAGTTGTTTGTGGGAGTGGGATGATGTCATAGTGGGTAGGCCATTATGGCTGTTTTAATTGATTAGTTCATAAATAAGAGTCTTAAGTTTCAGTTTTCTGTTGAAGTTTTTGAAGAGCACATGCATGCACGAATAATCTGTTAATTCCACATTGTGAAGAATAGGTGCTATAGTTATAAGGAAAGGTGATAAGAAAATATTGTAGTGTGCAGATTTCATTAACACTGCTTATTGCCACTTTGCAATTGATCTTTTTGTTTTAATTTTCACATTTTTAAGACATCGGTGTCACTGCAAAGACATGCATCCAGATACTATATATATATATATATATATATATATATATATATATATGGGATGTGTATCGTATCGTTCCGATGTCCGATAACTATCCAATAAAGTTGTTATTGGACATCCGATTAACGATAACAATACATTTCTAAGGAGGCCCTGTCTGATCGGATCCAAAATCCATATGTCTGATAAGTATCGGACATATCTGATTATCAGACCGCCAGTTTAGGGCCGGCCCTCCCTTCCCTCCCACTCGCGCTCCTTACCTGCGGCCTTTCCCACTGCTGTCTGCTGCTGTCCATTGCTTCTGGACTACTGAGAACTAGGCTTTGTGGCCTAGTTCTCAGTAGAGCAATGACATGCCAGGTGATGACGTCACCCGGAGCGTTGTCACTCTACTGAGAACTAGGCTGCAAAGCGTTTTTCTCAGTAGTCTGAAAGCAGCAGAGGGCAGTGGACGGCAGTGGCAAGGAAGGCTGCAGGTAAGTGGGGACCCCTGGAGAGCCCTCCTTCCCTTCCCCCCACTCACATTCCTTACCTGCTGCCTTCCCCGCCACTGCCGCCGGTCCGTAGTACTGCTAACAGGCTTTGTGGCCTGTTCGTCAGTACAGAGCTGCGCCAAGTGATGATGACATCACTTGGGGCAGATCTGTACTGACGAACAGGCCAGAAAGCCTGTTTAGCAGTAGTACGGGGCAGGGGCAGTGACAGAGGCAGAGGCGGAGGCAATGGGGGCAGGTAAGGAGTGTGAGTGGGGGAAGGGAGTGTGAGTGCATGGAGAGAGGGAGTGCCAGCCCAGTGTTTTTCCCCATAACTTGCATTGCGGGAAAGGTTTCTTTCCCCCAATGCAAACCTATGGAGAAAAACACCGTAATCGGATCAGAACTTCTGATATTTATCGGATTTTGGATCTGATCAAATCCAGGTACCTCCGATATGATCAGATCCAAAAAAAATTTATATCGAAATTTCCGATGACGGTACGATACGATAATTTTGGCCGTGCACATCCCTAATATAATATATATATGGCTTGACTGCCTTTTAATACATTTACCATGCAATCCTATACTACTCAAAAGCACCCCTCCTTGGCTGATCTGCATGAATCTGTTTGTTTGTTTATTGCATTTCTATACTGCTCAATAGCCAAAGCTCTCTGAGCAGTTCATTCTTGGGCATTCTGGGTATAAAGGGGAA